>VUQH01055068.1:0-29236 GCA_015106775.1 Etroplus canarensis | reverse complement strand
GAGAGTGGTGATTGGAGCAGACTTCAATGGGCATGTAGGTGAAGGGAACAGAGGGGATGAGGTGGTGTTGGGTAGGTATGGTGTTAAGGAGAGGAATGTGGAGGGACAGATGGTGGTGGATTTTGCAAAAAGGATGGAAATGACTGTAGTGAACACGTATTTCAAGAAGAGGGAGGAACAGAGTGACCTACAAGAGTGGAGGAAGGTGCACACAGGTGGACTATATCTTATACAGGAGGTAGAACCTCAAGGAGGCAGGAGACTGCAAGGTGGTGTCAGGGGAGAATGTAGCTAGGCAACATCGGATGGTGGTCTGTAGGATGACTTTGGAAAGCAAGAAGAGGAAGTGAAGGTAGAGCCAAGGATTAAATGGTGGAAGTTAAAGAAGGACAAATGTTGTGCAGAGTTCAAGAAGGAGTTGAGACAGGATCTGGGTGGAAGTGAAGAGTTACCAGATGACAGCGAGGGTGTGGCATGGAAATGAGAATAAACGGACGTGCAGGGTGAGCAGGCAGTTATAGATGTACTGACAGAAGGGGAGTGTTTGTGGTTTGGTCCTGCTCTTGCAATTCATATAAATTATTAAAACCTTTATCCACATGGATTAATTTAGTCCACTTATTTTCAGTTAAGGATGAGCCCTGTTCAATATTACAGTGTTAGTATAGGTCCGCAGTCCAGGGAAGCAGAAGAAAATGAATGAATTAATTATTATAGTTTTATATTTTTGTTTTTTAAATTGTCTTTATTTGTATTAATTTTGTTTTATTTTGTTTTACATCTGATTTTAAGTTAGTGTTTGATGTGTGTTTATATTTTATCATTCAAGTTACTTTTAGTTCAGTTTTTGTTGATTGTTGATGTGATTTTTAAGTTTGTTTGTTTTTTCAATTCAAGAATTCCTAAAAAAAATAAATAAATCCCCCCACTGCATAGTTGCTACAACTTTCAATTCAATTTTTTCCAATTCAGTTTTATTTATACAGCACCAATTCACAACAAAAGTCACCTCAAGCCACTTCACACTGTAAGACCCTACAGTATTAGAGAGAAAACACAAACAATCAGATGATCCCCTATGAGCAAGCACTTGGCGACTGTGGGAAGGAAGAACTCCTTTTTAACAGGAGGAGACCTCTGGCAGAATTGGGCTCAGGGAGGGGCAGCCATCTGCCTCAACAGCTTAACAAACGTTAAAAGAGCCCAAAAAGCATTCCTGTTACTGCTGTAAAGCAGGGCAGTTTAACATAAGAGTGTATGAGGACTGAACTACTTTTGAAGTGAGCCTCCAGTGGACATTCAGGGAACTAAGGTTTCTACCTTGAGTTCATATTTTCACCCACAGAAGTTGCTTTGACCAACCTAAAGCAAAGGAGAAACTTCAAGAAATTTTGATTCAACTTTAGTTTGTTTTGTAAGCACACAGTTGTTTCAAATTTTTCCGTTTTATTTTATTTTATTGTTCTTCTGAAGTCTAGCTTTTACTTTTATACCAGACAACTACAATATCTTTTTCCATACTTAGTTTTGATTGTCACTTTTGTTTTAGGTTATTAAAACTTTGCCACAGTGCAACCATCCACAACCTCCTGCTGTAATTCCCCCATGGTAAGAACTCAGCATTTCACCAGGCTGGCAGCTGTAACATGCAAAGCTTACATGTGCAGAACAAGCTCGGTGGAAGGCAGAGTTTGTCATTTTGCTAATGATTCAGCTATAGCACAGCAGTTGTGAAGTAAACGTCTGTTTCTTCCACTCATGACAACTAGCTGGGAATAAACAGGTGTGCATGACAACAGCCTGTCATGCTTTGCTTCTTTCCCACATATTGTTGCTGGTAAAAATCTCTCTCTCCATGTCTTTTTTTCTGTCTGTGAGCTGTTATCAGCGTCTGCAATTGCAGAAATTCTCACTTGATGTCTGATAATAAAACAGATGGACGCAGTGATTGGCTTTTAAATCTGTCCACTCAGCCGTTACAACAAACCCAAACTTGTTCCGTTGGTCCAGCCGGGTGCTTATGAACCCATCGAGGAGCCAATGTGACAAAAAAAGATCCTCATTTTCTATTATTTTTATTTGGCTTATGGCTAGTTTCCAGAGTACATATTTAGTACAGTCATGTTGAATGGTTTATTACAACTTTCAAAAAGCCAACAAATTTGTATTATGCTAGCTTAGGGTCATTGTTGAGAATATAATTAAATTTAAGGTTTGATTCCATAAATAGCCAGTTAGTGGTAAACCCTACAGCTCACAGCCATGCCACCTGGAGCATGACAGGTGGCCTATCATCCAGGCCTGGTTAGTACCTGGATGATAGGCCACCTGGAAATACCAGGTGATTTAACTTGTTTTTTTGTGTCAGTAAATGCAGTTTCCATAAAAGAAAAAAAGAGGTTACAGGCATGAAATACGCTATGTGGACAAAAGTACTGGGTCACCTACACATTGCACCCCATTCTGCATCCACACACATTAATATAGAGTTGATCCCCCTTTGCAGATAGAACAGCTTCCGCTCTTCTGGGAAGCATTTGTACTGATTTTTGAGTGTGTCTGTAGGAATTTTTGTCCATCCAGCATTTGTAAGAGCAGGCGATGTTGGATAACAGGGCCTGGCTTGCAATCTGATTCTAGCTCATCCCAAAGGTGTTGGATGGGGTTGAGGGCAGGGCTCTGTGCGGGCCAGTCCAGTTCTTCCACACCAGACTCATCCACCCACGAGCTTACAGCATGTACACTAGGGCTCATGCTGTAAGTTTCTCCTACTGCAGAAAGGCGCTGCTGCTGTTTCATGGAGAAATAGCTGTGAAAAACTGAGGTGACTTTAAAATGTCTTGCGTGATATCACAGGATGCTGGAGACTAGTCTCTGATACATCAGCAGTGTTTAAAAATCTGTATTCTAATTTCTGTAGTTTAGTTTACCTCCTGTATTTTATGGTTTTATGATGGTCACAGTCAGGGGGGTTTCCAGGAGTTTTTAAATGGCATCGCACAGGGGAGTCCACCAACCAGTCGGGTGGAGGGGCTCATGGAAACCAGAAAATTTGTTCAGAAAAAAAAACAAATCAAAAGCACTGGAAAAATGATTGAAAATGATTTCCATGTGCACAAACCTCCCCCCTCTGTAAACATTAGGAAACATAGCTGCCCCAAAGTAACATAAGCAGCAGCTTTGAAGCAGTCAGTGGTGCTAGTAAAATATAGCCTGGTTATGACATTAAAGATGTTTAATTCTACTCGGTGGCAGAATTAATTAACAGTGACTCACACATCCTTTGTTTGTATTTTGCAAAGTAAAATAGTTATGGAATTAAACCACTGAGAGACGGATGAGGAGGAATCCATTTTCCAAAACATTTTCATTTCAAACTAAGCTAACAGCTTTCACTACAGGTAATATTATTTAAAAAGTCATAGTCATATATTGAGAGTGATGCACCGAGAAGGACAATCCTCCAAAGATAATTTCTGCTAATGATTGCAATGAATAGGCTGTTAATCAAATTTTGGGGGGGGGGCGGTGGTGGATTCCCCAGGTCCGCTCTTTAGACCCGCCCCTGTTCACACTTAAACTGGACTTTTTGGAATCTCTTACCACATTTGGCCTGATTTAATTTGTTCCCCCCAAAATTTTGCTTTAATATAAACAGTTTGCATAAAATATAAAATGCATGACATAATGCTTTTTTTTGTAAATGTGTTTTCTCTCTTTGTTTATATTTTAAATCTTACAGAAGAATAGGCACGCAGCTCGAACTATGCCACCCATTCACTGAACACATACTGTATTGTTAGAATTCACATATATTGTGTTCTTGGTGGTGAAATTTAAAACCAGGGGTTCATTTGGGGTCCATTACTGCTGTGTGGTGCCGTCTGCCAGAAAACTGTGAAATCTGAGCTAGAGCACCAGAGGTGGCTGCTGACCTGCACTGCAAATAAACCCAATAAACAAAAATGGAGATGTTGAAGAGAGGCCTGTTTGAAGCAGATGTTCTCTTCTTGTTATCTTTACAATAAATTACTTCAGAATGGCGCATTTCTTCTGAAATCAGGCTGCCATGGTTCATCAGCAGCTTTATACATGGAGCGACTTGCTCACAGAGTCTGTAAACAGTCTACAGGCTACAGACCACACACGCTATCCAACCACTTAAATATTGTCTCATTAAGCTGGGGCCAGCACAGTGGGGGACCTGTATTGATTTACCCATCAAAGACTAATTTCAGTGGTATTTGGTCTTCTTGGCAGCCTAGAGCTCAGATGTTAGAAGACTTTTCTTCTGAGCAGAAAACTCGCTCATGTTATTCTGTCTTCACTGACCTGAGGGACTTTAACACAATCAGCTTTAAGTGATATGCCTGTTTGAAATCAGATACTGTGACACTTATTGTATTACAGACAGGAAGATGGATCACCGAGAATACCGGAGATAAATCATCTGATTCAAGGACCATTCAAGCACGCTATCTCTGGATAGTTTAGCCTTTTAATAACCTTTACATTACTTATGTTTAAATGGGGTAGTGTGAATTCCTTCACTTCCCTTGGTGTTTTTTACTTTTTTTTGGTTACAACCTGTAAATAAAATTGTTTTTTTTTTTCATGTAATGGATCTTCACAAAATAGTCCAAACTGGATCAGTGAGAAAAACACATATTTTAAAAATGCCTAATAAGTAAATAAAAAAATGAAAAGTGCTACATGCATATGTGTTCACCACCTTTACTATGAAGCCCCTAAATAAGATCGGGTGTTACCTATTACGTTAAGAAGTCATGAAAGAATTAAAGAAGGTCCACCTGTGTTCAATCTAAGTGTCACATGATCTAAGTATAAATGCACCTGTTCTGAAAGGCCCCAGAGTCTGAAACACCAAGCAAGCCACAAAATGAAGACCAAGGAGCTCTCCAAACAGGTCAGGGACAAAGAAGTACAAATCAGGATTGGGTTATAAAAAAAAAATCAGAAACTTTAAAAATCCCACAGAGCACCATTAAATCCATCAGCACAAAATGGAAAGAACACGGCACCACAACAAACCTGACCAGAGAGGGCCGTCCACCAAAACTCACAGACCGGACAAGGAGGGCCTTAATCAGAGTGGCAACAAAGAGATTAAAGGTCACCCTGAAGGAGCTGGAAAGCTCCACAGCGGAGACTGATGTATCTGTCCACAGGACCACTATAAGCTGTACACTCCACAGAGCTGAGCTTTATGGAAGAGGGGACAGAAAAAAAGACACTGCTTACATAAAAAAATAAGAAAGCACATCTAGAGCTCACAAAAGGCATGTGGGAGACTCCTCAAACATATGGAAGAAGGTCCTCTGGGCAGATGAGACTAAAACTGAGCTTTTTGGCCATCAAGGAAAACAATCTTTCTGGTGCCTACCCAACACCTCTCATCACCCAACAACACCATCAGTGCCCACTGTGAAGCATGGCGGTGGCAGCATCATGCTGTGAGGATGGTTTTCATCAGTAGGGACTGAAAAACTAGTGTGAATTGAAGGAATGGTGGATGGGATTTGGGACTGGAACGCAGTTTCACCTTACGAACAATGACCGTAAGACTACTGCTAAAGCAACACTGGAGTTTTTTAAGGGGAAATTACCAGATCAGCCCTGGGAGGTTGGATGAATTTACAGCCTCATCCACAATCCCATCCCCTTAAGTCAGGATAGGCTTGCAGTCTGTCCATGCTAGCAGGCATGCTAGTGTGTGGTCAAGAAATGTAACAATCCTTCTACAAATGAAATACCATAGGGGTGTTAATCATATTTTTCCACTGGCAGACAAATTTCCATTTGGCTAAAGAGGCTTTTTAAAGGGCTTGCTTCTGTCTAATGTTACCTAATGTTAGTTCACTAGCTAGCATGGATAAATTACCTGATATCCAATGAAGCAGCTAGCTGGCTAACCTTAGTTTTACTAGCACTGTCACAAACAAAAATACATTTCACATTTAGTAAAAGTCATTCATAGTTACAGGAAAAAAAATTTATGCAGTCCTGTGAAAAACTAAGTACACCCTTACTACCTCTGTAGGATTTAAGAGCGTAAATAGCAGCCATGGGCTGCTAATCAAATACAGTTGATTAACTGATCATCAATCAGTGTGAGTTCCTCTATGATAGCAGAAGTTTTGGCAATTTGTGGGCGTGAAGCATTCAGGTGTGTGCTAACACAACGCCACAATCTTCCCTGCAATGATCTTAAAGGAGCGGTTGTTGCTGTCCACCAATTTAGGAGGAAGCATGAGGCCATTTCCAAACAACTGGAAGTCCATCATTGTACAAAGACTGAGAAAGCTTATTCACAAGGAAGTTGCCAGTTTTCCCTTGGTATGGACACCCAGGCAAATTGGCTCCAAGGTGAAACCATGCAATGCACAGGGAAACTGCAAAAAGCCCAAGAGCAATTTCCCAGACTCTACAGGCCTTAAAGTTCATGACAGTGAAAATAAAAACGCTAAAACAATATGGCTTGTTTGGAAGGTTCGCCAAGAGAAAGTCTCTTCTCTCTTAAAGAAATAGGTGCATGGCTAAGGTTTGCAAAGCTGCATCTGAACGAACCACAAGGTTTCTGTAACAATGTCTTTTGGACAAACAAGACCAAAGTGGAGATGTTTGGCCATAATACACAAAGTCAAAAGGGAGGCTATCTCTCTCAGCTAAAGTTTGGCCCAAATTGGCCCATGCAACAGGACAATGAACTCAAGCACCAATAAATCTACAACAGAATGGCCAAAAAAAGAAAAGAATCCAGGTGTTGTCATGGCCCAGTCAAGGTCCAGACCTCAGCCTGACTGAAATGCTGTAACGAAACCTGTGCATAAAGGAATGCCTGCAAACCTCAATGAACTGGAGCAACATTGTAAAGAAGAAGAGCCCAAAAACTTCTACCGCTATGTGAGAGACAGTCTCAACAGAAAACCATTACTTTATGTTATTGCTCCTAAAGGTGGCTCTGGAAGCTATTGAATTATGGGTGTTCATTTGCTCATTTGCTATTATTGCTTACTGTAGAGAGCATTCATGCAAGGCACACAGCAGAGGGCATACATGTCAAACCCTTTGGGTTTTCACAGAAAATCTCCCTACAGTTCATCAAATAAAATCCACTAGGTACTATCGGTGCTATTTGTGGTTTGCCATTTTCCAATAAAGGCACCATCTAACAGCAGTCTATAGAGCTCAATAACTAGGCGATAAGATTTAATAGGAAAGTTGGATCAAAATGAGCTGCATGTGTAAATTAAGCATTCATACTCTTAGGTTGATTACCTGTAGTATTGAAATACCACCTGCACACTGTGCGATAATAGCATTGCAGGTCTGTGAGACCGTGAGGTGTCAGACTGCAGTCATAATTTTGCGATAGTGTGATGAGAATCCATTAGATTGCAAGGAAAATATACAGACATGCTTGCAGAGATATTTTGAGAAAAAGCTTCATTTCCTGCTGTATTCTGATTGGTTTGTGCTGTAGCTGTGGCTTGTAGTCACGTTTATGAGAACATGTGAGCTCCAAGATTTGTGGATGCAGGTTCTTTTTGGTTGCTGATGCTTTAAATCAGCCATAAATAGAAGGCGCAAAAGTTTCCCTCTCAAACTGAGTTTTGGCCTGAAGGAAAGCCTGCTGTGGAATATGTAATTATATGCACCAAAAACTTTTTTTTTTTTGCAGCTCCTTTGAACTTCCTTGTTTTATAATAGTCCACTACTGCAGCAACAGTGGAAGCACCAAAAAGCACTACAGCTGGACGCGGGGAGCATTTTCTCTCTGTGTCACAAGTTTACGGACTGCCTGTCACAGACTTACATCAGCCTTGTCATAGGATTTACCCGGCGGAGTCACATGATCTTGATCCACATCTGTGACCTCAAATAACTGATGAATTTCTCTGACCTGGATATCCACGCATTATCAGGGTCGGCCAAATCCACCTGTTTGTCCGAACACGTGCTACAATGCCAGAGCTTTAAACAAGTACGTGTCTTATTGTTCATTCGATCCGAGTTCCAAAGTGTTCTATAAACACCCAAGAAGCAAATGATAATGTGTCCCTCATACAAAAAGCAACAGAAGCGCGAGAATGTCTCTTACTTATTGTCTCAGCCTTGGGATTAAGGATGTCACCAGAACCGACACTAATACCTTTCTGATACTTTTCTGCTGCTCCCTTGTATTCTCCCCAAGAGGTCGCCACAGTGGATTAATCTGCACTGGTAATTTGGCAGAGGTTTTGATGCTGGATGCCCTTCCTGACGCAACCCTCCATGGCGAGAGGGGCTTGTGTCCCCACCTGGAATCGAACCTTGCGATACCAAAATTCCAAAAACGGGACGGTACTTTTTTTTGTTGTTGTTTGTACCAATGATACCAAACACAGTGTCAGTAACGCTGCCGCCAGGGGCAGCCTACGCCTACAAATGAGGATGGGTACCAACAGCCAGTGTTGAACAGGCCACGGGAAATTTTTTTTTGAGGTATCAATGAGCTCCGATTTTAACTGTGCTGTTTTCCGTGCTGGAGAAATTAAGAAAACGCATCTTAATTTTCAGGGCAGGTCATTGTCTCACTGGTGCAGACCCCGCTCTTTAATGACAACAGTTGCACTTGGCTAGAGTTGACGTTGACAGTGCTCGTTGCCAACTGGCATTTAGGAAAAGTGCATCGCTTTCAGGTGGAGAAAAAGAGTTTTCACTGTCTGGCTTGTGGTTCGTCTATCGTTGCCTGGACTGCACACACATCTAAATGATCACTTCTCTAAAATACAGGCTTGTACCCCACAGCAGCTCAGCGGCGCTCACGTCTGTCCAATCACGGAAGTGTTAGCAACATTAACCAGTGGTACTGAAGTTACCTTTACAGTGAAGCTAACGTCGTCAGACTTGGCCATTAGTGAATAAGCTCTTGTACTATATGTGAATGTAATCAAGCTATTTATGACCAGGAAAGTGTGCTTTTTTTTAGGCAGAATCCTGGCATAGCATTACTTTATATCCAGCTGCTGCTGCTGCTGCTGTTGTTGTAGACGGTTAGTTGTCAGTTGTCTGGGAATTTTTTTCCTCTACAGGGGAGGATCACATGTCTAACCTGCTGACAATAACTAAATAATTTATGTATGTTTACGAATGTTTTCTTAAGTTAGAACCCATGTTACGTTAGAGGAGAGAGCAGAGGTGGAGGAGGAAGATGAAGAAGAGGAGAAGAAAGAAGTACATGATGATGATGATGATGCTATGGAGATGAGGGAAATATGTGTAAATGTGACTGCATGTGTGAAATTTTTTGCTGTCATTTAAATTACTTGCTATATTTTTGATTTATGTTTTTGCATACTTTAAATTATTTGTTTTATTTTTAAAATTATAGCTTTTTCATTATTTGTTCTATATTAGATTTGCAGTTTTTGCAGTATTTTCAATTATTTCCTGTATTTTAGATTTAAATTGTTTTTGCAAATTTTACTTTATTAGCCACATTTTAATTTAATTGCATTTATTTTTTGCTGTATTTTCAATTTATATTTTTGCAGTGTTTTTATTATTTGCTGTATTTTAGATTTAGATTTTTTATTTATTTGCTGTATTTTAAATTATTTGCTGTATTTTCAATTCACATTTTTTGAATGCCTTAATTTATTTGTTGTATTTGAAACTAATTGCAATTATCTATTTTTTACTGTATTTTAGATTTTATTTTTTTGCAGTGTTTTAAATTATTTGCTCTATTTTAGATTTAGAATTTTTTGCATACTTTAATTTTGTTTGCAGTATTTTAAATTATTTGCAATTTTTTATTATTTGCTGTACTTAAGATATAATTTTTGGCAGTATTTTAAATTATTTGCCGTATTTTAGATTAAGAATTTTTTTGCAAACTTTATTTGTTATATTTTAAATTAACTGCTATGTTTTCAATTATTGACTGTATTTTAGACTGTTTGCAATATTTTTCATTTTAGATGTATGTGTGAGCTGCTGGACTTAATTTCCCCTTATGGGGATGAATACATTTATTTCACTTTCACTTGTCTATATTAACTGCATTGAATTTCTCATTTTAGGCTGATGGATCAAATACTCCTCATCTTCTACCTGTTTTCTTCTCTTTCTTCTGCTCTGATACCTTTGTTGGATTTCATGGAAATAACCCTTTTCTTTTTTTAACCTGAATCCCCCTCTTAAACTTTCAAACCACCTCCTCCAAAGACAGCATGGAAGTAACCACCTTGGCATCACCCACCTTTTCCTCTCTGCATGTAGGTGGTTGAGGCCAGAAGTTACCTGATATGACAGGATGGAGTGCTCAGTTAGCTAAAGCTAGCTAGTTTGGTTAAGTTAAGTTCATAACAAACACAAATTTTAGCCAATTAGTGCTCAGTAATAAACTAATAAAACCTCGAACCTTTCACTCACCAAGACTGGAGCACAAACTTCTTGGGTGTTGTGTACCACACAGCAAGCCACAGTAATCAGACGATCAGTTAAAATGCTCTAAAAGACACAAAGACTGTAGAAAACATTTTAAAAATCTGACAGCTCCCCAAAAGTGAAGCCAAAACTTCTCTATTGCCCCCTGCTGACTGGCCTTAGCATAGGTCCTAAGTCTGGTGAATTATTTAGCAAACAGAGTCTGAAGCACCTGAAAATGGACTCCTGTCAGAATCAGAACCAACTCCCAGATAGAAATCACACTTGTTGCACTTGATTAATGCATCCCTATCCACTCATTATGATGCTGTGTGGCACAAATGAAATAAATACATACAGCAGGTGCAGCAGCAGCTCTGTGCAAACACAGTAGATAAGACAGCAGGAAGTGAACCAGATTTTCAACATGAAGAGAAAGTTTATACCAGCCAGACAGCAGTGAGTCACACAGCAACACACAGCAATGGATGATTAAACCTATTGGCTGAATGGATAAAAAGGTTTTCAGTAATTACTTTTCCCTTTTTTCGCAAATCTTTTTTAAAAACTTAGTTTTTTGAGCTGGTTCTCGTGTAACTGACAGTAACAGTAGGCTCAGATAGTTTACCGGTGGCTTTATATTAAAGGTTGCAGCTTTTGTCTGCGAGGGTTGCTGAGGTTCAGCCGAGCTCAACTTAGAATATAACAGTTGCTGGGTGTGATTTGCACTTCGTAGCTACCTGCCAAATGGATAACTGGAGGATCTCAGATCCATGAATCAGTTTTCTTATCTGATTTGGGCTGGAACCTATCCCAGCTGTCATAGGATGAGAGGCAGGGGGCACCTGAACAGGTCAAAAGGTCACTAACACTGAGGCACACCTATGTTCAGTTTATAACCTCCAATTAACAAGCATGTCTTTGTACTCTGGGAAAATATACAAATGCAACAGAGTTTGTATGTTTGTATGGTAGTGTGTGCCGCAACTAAATATAACCACTACCTGTCTGCTGGCTCCCTCCTCACTGAACTGACTCTCTTGAGGTTGTACTGCTGGTTCATTTCGGAGCATTCTCATTGGGAATATCCGACAAATAATATGACCTGCTTTGTAACTTTCAAAAGAAGTTTGTGCTTCAGTTTCGGTGAGAGAAATTCTAGTGCTTTTATGAGTCCTGCTCACGACTGAAGGGAGGTTAACGGACAGATTGGTGGAGCGTCTGCAGTGATGCGGATGCTGTACTGGTCTGATGTGTTGAAGAGAGAGCTGAGCATGAAAGTGAAGCTGTCAGTTTATGGGTAAATCCACATTTCTAACCCGCACCTATGGTGATGAACCCTGGGTAGTGAGATTGCAGGGAAAAAATGATGGAAATGGGCTCCACCCGAAGGGTCTCTTGGCTTTCCCTTAGAAATAGGGTGAGGAGAGTAATCATTTGGCAGGGGCTCAGTGTACAGGAGCAACTCCACTTCACTGAAATGAGCCAGTTAATGTGGTTCTGGCATCTGACCGGGGCGCCTCCTGGGTCGCTCCTACGTGAGGTGTTTTGGACACGTCCTACCAGGAGGAGGGCCCTGGGCAGACTCAGAACATCCTGGACAGAATGCTCCTCTTGACTGGCTTGGGGAATACATTGGTGTCCCCCAGTGAGTTTTAGGAGGTGGCTGGGGAGAGGGAGGCCTAGGAATCTCTGCTAAGGTTGCTACTCTGAAGACAAGCGCTTCCATATATGAAAAGCAGAGAATTTGAATAGGTCTTATTGAAACAGGAGGAGGCCCCTCTCCTGTGGAACCAGCTCCCAGTTTGTATTCAGGAGACAGACACCCTCTCTGCTTTTAAGATTAGGCTTCAAACGTTCCTTTTTGATAAAGCTTATAGTTAGGGCTTAGTTATGCTGCAATAGGTTTAGGCTACAGAAGAAGAAGGTTTAGGCTACATGTATTTGTTACTGCTGCATGTCATTAAATGTTGTCTCTCTCCCATAGTCTGTGTCTCTCCTTGCTCTCCTTTCTCTCTTCTCTCTCCCCTCACCCCCAGCCAGGCAGATGGCTGCCCCTCCCTGAGCCTGGCTCTGCCGGAGGTCTCTTCTTGTTAAAAGGGAGTTCTTCCTTCCCACAGTCGCCAAGTGCTTGCTAATAGAGGATCATCTGATTGTTGGGGCTTTCTCTCTTATACTGTAGGATCTTTACCTTACAGTGTGAAGCGCTTTGAGGAGACTTTTGTCGTGGATTGGCGTTATATAAATAAAACTGAATTTAAAAATGGAATTGGAGAGATTATATTTCTTGGCTGGCCTGGGAATGCCTAGGTGCCCAAACCGGAAGAGCTGGAGGAGGTGGCTTGAGAGGGGGAGGTCTGGGAGTCTTTGCTTGGACTGCTGCTCCTGCAATCTGAACTAGATAAATGGCAGAGGATGGATGGATGGATGGATGTTGAAACCCGATGGAAGCGTGCCGCCAACACATGCAGGAATATTAACAGCATTTTAGGTAACTGGTAAGGTGCATTTACCACACTGTAACTGCTTATAAAGTGACTCAAAATGGGAACCCGTCAAGAATTAAACACAAAAAAGAAATACGACAGGGAATAAATGAGAGGAATCAGGATTTGAAATACACAACACTTGTCAGGTGAACAGCTCCAATAGGGAACTTTTCTATCAACTTTCTTCAGTCAACAAGGTCAGCAGAGACACAAGTTGCCGGAGAAGCTGGATTATATTAGACGAGCTAAACCTGAACTGGAAAAGTAGGCGGTGAGATCAGAGCGGCAGGGTCCGCCTCAGGTGGCTATTAAAATGAGTCCAGTGTGTTCACACTCAGAGCTGAATCATACCTCATGCTGCCTACATGGGATAATTGGCTCTACACCCTGCATGGGCACAGACACACTAAGTTGTGAAACACATTTTTTTTTTTAGACTCTTTGCTGAGTGCAACCGAAGATACGGAGTTTGTTCTGACCTTGAACCCTCCCTTGTTGGAATATGAAAGCCCAAACCCAACAAAGCGGCACCTACCTGTCGGAGAAAAGTGCTGATCGATTGACAAGGACAAAAGCGAATAATGCCGCAGAAGCACCATATCCACTTAACGCCGGCCATGACGGAGAAGCGAATGACCTAGAGAGGATGAAGCACCCAGCTGCTGCTCTTAGCTCTCCAGCTGTTTATACGGGTTTCTGTGTCTGTGTGTGCGTGTGTGTTTGTGTGCGCATGTGTGCTTGTGCATGTGGACAAATGCTCGGTGATATTCACACCCCTGCCTGGCCTAAATTCCCCTTGAACCCGGGTGGCACATCTGTGCGCCACCCTTCCCTCCCACTGACTGTATTAGGATTTCGGATCCCGCTGATGCCTCTGGCTTCCCTCCAGAAGGAGGAGAGCCTCGGCATCGCCCCTTCATCACTCCGTCATTGTTATTCCGCGGCGCTCTTCTCATTGCCCGCCACCTCTGGGCCGCGCAGATCAATAGAGGAGCGGACCAAATCGCAAACACAGAGCGAATCAGAAATGAAACTGCTTATTGGAAAACATTTTGTCTCACGAGCCCAGCCACGCCATTAATTTAGGACTAATTCATAAAACAATAGGTCGGCCTGAGGGGAAGAGCCTCTAGACAATTACTTCTTCATAGCGGTGGTCAAACAGCTCATCAGTCTGCTGTTTGCTCGCTGGGAGGGATAAACCGCGGCTTTGTGCTGCTGACGAGCATCGGAATGCAAATCAGCAGGATGATACAACGTGAGCACATGAAACAGACAGGGCTGCGGCAGAATTTAAAGAAGCGCTGTAATCCCTATTCATCACTAAGCACACTGCTCTGGGCCCCTCAGATTAGTGCTCCCGTTTTACTGTCGTGAACCTGCACGCAGTGCTACAGTCTCAGAGCGTGGGCTGATGTAGAAATGTGACTTCTAAAGCTGGACTGACCTTGGCCTGACTTCTAACTCCACATGGTGTTGCAGCTTTTAAGAGTTAAGTAAAAGGAAGATTCTTGGCAGCAGGGGTGCTGATGCCAACAAAACCACATGCTGGCTTTGGAGATGTTTCACAGCCTTGATTGTGGCACCAACTAAAGGCGTCAAGGAAAGACATGTGGCCTCTGTGTTGGGGTAATAGTGAGAGCTGTTGTAGATGGGGGTTGGCCGTGAGGGACAGTGACAGAAAAGTAGCAGAACTAAGGCTCATGTTGCCCAGCAGATGGCAATGAGTCTCCTACAGGATGTTCCTTCTATCATCGGCGCATTAGTAATTCATGGTTTAAGAGTGGGCTGAAAAAGTGTTGCTCTCTATTCCTCTACATATCTACATATCCCTTTAGCGACATCCGGGTAACCTGAGTCAACACATGCAGCGGCAACCAAACAGAAATCATCATGGGTGTAGAGTAAGACCCCAACAAACGTTATCATCTTCAACCAACAGATCCATAGGAGCGAGAGCCCAACGTTTATTCGTCAACTCATTTCAGCATTAGAATATTTTTCCTCCACAATCAATTTACTAGTGAACAGTCGCCTCCTCGGTCGCGCTACCCAACTAATCCCAGCGCTTCAAGCCTCTTGTTTCCCCATCAGCTGGTTCACTGGCAAGGTTGCTTCAGCTGCCTGTCCTGTGAATCTCTCATCCTGCAGTCGAGTTCCAGCTCCACCATTTAATGTGTTTAATTGTTACACTGTAATTGGCTTTTCAACAATCCCACTATATGCTATGCTTGGCTTGGCGAAGCAGAAAAATTATTACAAAAACGCACTCTCCAACCTGCTACTGTGAACCCAACGTTCCCTCTACAGCCATCATTTTACCACCGAATCATTGGAAAATTTTTCTTCTTTCAAACAATGTCTTTCTCAAAGCCAAGAGATCTAAGTTTTTTTTTTTTTATCTGTAGGCACCAGAGTGAGGGGAGCTCCATCAAACTGTGCAATAAACTATCATTAGTGAGGATTTTTGGAGAAAAGCACAAAGCACCACCTTTTTAACACCGGGAACACAAAAAAAAATACTCCGATTTGTAGGGCAACTCCAAGGTTTTTAAAGCACATCACTACGGTTTGGGTTTGGACTTCATAAGCCATTTTGTCAGACTAGTGGAAGACCATTTCAGAGAGATTTTGCTAAATCACTGCTGCTTACCTGACACAGGAACAAACAGACAGCTGATGAGGAAACATTTGACTGCTATCATCTGGTTGATGACAGACTGAATCTCTGATTCGTGGATGTGAATTTGCTCCCTCTCTATAAACGGATATTTAAGATGAGTTTTCTCAGATCATCTCCCTCTCTCAGTTAAATGCTTAAATATATTTATAAGGCCCTGCATGAAATGTTCTGCCTCACTAAACCAATTAATCCGTCTGTCAATTTCCCTGACTGTCTACATGTTACAGTATCCATATACAGTGTGGGAAACAATACTCTCACCAGCCACTTTATTAGGTACATCTGTTCAACTGCGCTTGAATACAAATATCTGCCCAAGCGTCTTACCTCCAACTTTTCCTTGGCAGCAAGAGTCCAGCAGTATCAACAATCCCACCGCATATTTTCCAGAAACTGCATTGTTTAGTTTACAATGTGTGTTTTTCTGCAGATTTTGAAGAGGTGCCTGTTGCCTGGCAAATGGTTGCCATTTCCTCCTCTCGGTCACAGGTGTATGTTGCTGTGACTTTGAGCAGTGTGAAAAGGCTGTCCTGAAAACATGTCCTGAAAATTTCACGATAAAATTAGGCGTTAAATTTAAAAGCTTGAGTAAAATTATATTTATTTCAGATTGTTGTAATGTTGAGCAAATTTGATCTATTGTTTTAAATAAATGAACGGACAGGAAACGATGATTCTGATTTCTTTTTTCTACTAATCGTTGATAATGTAGGAAGCAAAAGACACTGCAGACTCGTCTCCCGGATCACTGCGCGAAACTATGAAAAAAACCTGTTTGGGCCTGGTGATGACGCCAATGCTAACCCTAGGCAATCAGTGTCACGTACATCTCATGATGCTCAAACTTGGACACATCATCAGGTGTTTCAGGTCTTTTCGACAATAGAAACCCTCTTCCAGGTGACCCGACTGAGGTTGATCAAGCCTCGACCTGCGTCCAAGGAGCATTCTGCAGTCCCCTCTTTTCAGTCAGAGCCATCTTGATGCCATTTTTTCCGGCCTCCACACCATTGGTGATGGTTCTTCTCCTCCTTGTGCCTGTGATGCCGAGTACTCCACAGGTCTTGCTGAGGTAGCGAGCCGCAAACCTCCAGCAGCCTTCTTCAACCGGCCTACACTTTGCCTTCTAACTATTTCTGCAGCAGTCCTCCAGCAGCATCTACTATATTCCCCACTTCCTCTCATATGCCTCACCCATCCTTTCCTCCAAAGGCATGGTTAGCTCAAGGAAGATAAGATGTTTAGTGGGTTCTGAGACTAGGACGATGTGGGGTCTTAGTCTGGGTAATGTGGGCTGGAATTTTCAGCTGCCTCATCACCCGGTCTTGTGTCGTGTAGGGCAGGCCAACGCAGTTACTTTTTGAGGGCTTCTCTCCTGCCTTCATGAAAGGAATTATCCTTGTTGTTGTGCTGGTATGTCTGCTCTCACTGATCCTCAGCAGTGGTATTGAGGACTTGGTTGTGTCTGCAGCGGTAGCACCCTCCACCCAGTGCACAAGCGCAACTTCTCAAGATACGTTCAAGAGTGCCTACTTTGGAACATAAGGGACATGCTGGAGTCTCATCCTTTGTAAAAAGGTCATATTTAATAACTGCTTTTATAAAATTGTTCTCCCAAGTCCTGGCAGAACATAACACACAAACTGGGAACTATTTGCATTTTTCCCAATAAAGTCCATTTTGGGCTAGGTTAGGGAAGGGTTAGGTTTACCACTGATGATGACTTAGACCTCAGGGGGTTAAGTCAAGCTTGATGGTATCCTACACATGAATGAATGATTTCCAGTCTCTTACTCATTAACGTAATATAGGTAATGCAGATAAGTCCTCGGTATGGACACAGATCTGGAAAAAAATCAGATCTGGAAAAAACTGGATTACAAATACAAAACTAATGGAAATGCTTGATCACGGCATAAAGTTCTCACCGAGAACAACTTTGCACTGATTTGCAGGGAGATGCCAGCAAAATGCTTGCCACAGCATAACAGAGCCACCAGCTCTCCTCAGTCAGGAGGTCATGGTTTTAGATCTTTCTCTTAATTTGTCACATACCTGTATATCTGGTAGTAATGGTATTACAATTACTACAGCATTTCCGCGAGTATTTACAGTACAAGGGAAGCACTTGCTGCTGTCACAAAGGGTCCTAATAGTCTTAGTGGTAAGAGTAGTACAGTACTTAGGCACAAAGAGTCTTCTATTCAGTATAACTTGCTGATACTGTGACTAACTAGAGTCTCATGATTCTGTGGTATTCTACTGAGCATTTCTGTAGGGAGTATGGGTAAATACATCAGCGGTGACATCACTCCTGACCCACCCTCCAACAGCTCAGGGAGTTGTAATGACCTGGCAGTGTGAGAATGGACTAGCTTTCAGAAAACAGCATACTTTAAAACCCGAAAAAGTTAAAGTCAAACATGTAGGTGATTCCCTCCAGTCATAAGGAGAGGAAGTTTGGTCATGATGCATGATGCCGATTGAGGTCAGCTCCTCCGCTTGTCTTGCTGTTAGCGTTTTTCTGTCATGCCTTCTAACCATAACACCGCTTAATGTGAGAGAAGGCTGTTTTTGTGCCTCCCACAAGTCAGTTTATTAGAAACACACCTCTAGGACAAGCTGAAAAAAGCAAGAGCAGGGACACAGACTCAACAGCACAAGGCACATTTACTGGATGTGGTGCAGCATCTTCTACAAATACCGTAAATATCTTATGCTGCGCAACATAATAATTTAACGCACAGATACAGTAACATTCATGTGTTTATTCACATTTTATTTATTTATATTCATATTTTAAATTTAGCTAGCAGCAAGCATGAGGCAATATGAACAGATACTTTGAACACATTCCCTTTCTGGTTATTTTACATATTTTGGTGGTCAATTTGTGAATCTTTAAGGCTTTTTGTTACGGCTCAATATATTGGCCAACTTCAGATATCCAGTAGCTGTTGGGGTCAATTCTGTGGTTATTTTGAATCCCTTTCTAGTTGGCCTATATTTGCTTCCACGTTGTCAAACTGTTGCCATCAGGAGTATGCCAGATCAGAGCTTAACAGTAGCTACTATTTGTACCCATGGATGTCCAAACACAAGCAAATCATTACTGCGTTATTATTTTGACATCAAAAAAGAGTTCTTCTTTCGATGTTGCATTTACAGACGTGAGTCATGTTTAGTTCCCCTGTAGTGTGTAGTGGTTTACATATTCGCCTTACAAGTGAAAGATCCTTAGTTCGATTCCAGGCAGGGACACAAGTCCCTCGCACCACGGAGGGTTGCGTCAGGAACCGGCGTAAAACTTCTGCAAAAATTGCAAATGCGGATTAATCCGCTGTGGCAACCCCCTGGGGAGAGTACAAGGGAGCCAGCAAAGGTAAATATATTTAGACTTGAGTCGCGTTTGACTGCTTTCTGCTTTGATCTGTTCTTCTGAATCCATCCATGCATCCATTCAGCCATCCATCCATCCATCCAACAATTATCTGGGCCCAGGGTCAAGGGAGAAACAGTCTAAGAAAAGATGCTCTGACATCCTCGTCTTTGACCTCTTGCTCTTCAAGGTGGGATGCCGAGGCATTCCCAAGTCAGCTGAGAGATTTAGTCTCTCCAGTATGTCCTGAGTCTGCCTTGAGGCCTCCTCCCAGTAGAGGACACCTCATCTAAGAGGCATCCAGGATGCACCCTGGTCAGATGCCCAAACCACCTCAACTGGCTTCTTTTGAAGTGGAGGAAGCCATAGAACAACACTACACTGAGCCCATCTTGAAAGACTGTTTCCCACCTGTTCATCTTCCCTTCAAGAGCAATGGCTTAAAATAGCAGGGACCACAGGGAATGTTTTATATCGCACTTTTTCCTATATTTTTAATCTCAACAGAGTTTAAATCAAAATCAAGATAAAATTCAATAATTCACCTCGTTGACCGTAAAATTTAATTCAGTTCCAGTCCAACTGAGCGTTGGGTGTTCCTGGAATAGCACACTCATGAAAATGGGACGGACAAACACATGTAAACGCAGACATTGACCAATGGGTATGGTGATCTTCTCCGCAGCAGAAGATGGATAGATTTGGAAAAACTTTTAAAACTGCCAACGGAGACGAGCTGCTGAATGAAAAGAATATTCCTTTTCCTCATTCCAGCTAGACAAAAAGAAACTAAAAATGGTTTGAATTAAGATTCCATTGGCTAGGGATAGTGCACAGCTCTGTGCTGCAGTGCATCTCAAACAGCTTTCCATTTGAGAGGGAAGAAGCCTTTGGTAGTGGTAAACTGTTGAATGACAAAGTGCTTTATCTGGAGCTAGATAAGGGAAGGTTGCAGCCTCCTGCAGATAGCAACGCAGCCACTGAGGATGAAAGACATCCTTTGTTGGCAGCCCAAATTCAGCAAGGGAGCCTGTCAACAAAGCAGCCTTTGCTAGCTTTCTGCAGCAGGAAGAAAAAAAAAAAGATTGTCATATGGCCGCCTCACTCTTCTGTGGTTTCATTGTGCAGGCGTGTGATATGCAGAAGTTGATTTCATTGAGCGTACGGGACGTATTTGACAGTTAGAATAAGTTGAGTGTAACAATAGAGTAGGTTCATTGGTTATGCTGTATGGTTCAAACACTAACAGCTGCTTTTCTGAAATTATCATTCAAACATGAGACCATAGTGAATATGTTTGTTAGCCTTTCAAATCAGCTCTCTTGCATACATTGTGGCCTTCCAGTTTTTCTGTTAAAGATTTCCATTTGGGTTTTGTTACTGAGCCACTGATGAAAAAGGACAAGTTAATAGAAATGAAAACTCTCAAAATACATTCGGAGTCTTCAGCTATGTGGACTTTAAACCTGATACGTGTGTCATCACACCAATCTGGTCTCATGTCAGTCAGGTTCATGACTTATTGATAAGACAAAGGGGAACACGCCACTGTAAGATGATCCAGCCCGATAATAAAAGTCTTTATTTTTTTGCTGGCAAACGGACGTGAAAGCTCAGATTTGTCAAACAGGTAAAAACCCCGTATGAAGCAGGAGTGAACAAACCCTAACCTTTAACCCTAACCTTACCCCTAAACAGGTCACTTCTTAGGTTGTTTTATAGCCTTAAAAGGCAACCTGACCAGGGTGTACACCACCTCTCACCCAATGATGGCTGAGATAGTCTTCAGACCTCCCACCCTACACTGTCTTAGTGCTTAAGAAGATAGATGGATGGATGGATGTATTTTTAATATTCAATTATTACTGTTTTGTTTTGATAATTCTGGCTATTATTTCTGTATTTTTACTGTTTTAATCTTTATGTACTGAATGACTTGCTATCAATACCGCTATCATTACCTTGAGAATAACAATCCGATACAGCCTTTCTCCTCTCTTTAACAAGTAAGCTTTTCATAAAACACTACTTTGCACACGAGTGGGGACCAGATGGATTTATTACATCATATGTGTCATTATCTCATGAATCATCTCCCCACATCGTGATGCTCAAAGTCTAGTTTCCATGATGGTTTAATCTAATGGAACACATCAACTTTTGTTTCTCCGACAATGGAACCACAGGTTTAAGCTGGTATCAGACAGGTACCGATACCGAGCATCAGGCTGACGCTTTCCTAAACTACGAATATTGCATGAGATGTGATTTATGGCTCCTAATGTTGATTCGGTTTCGGTTTTTGTGTGTGTTCCCTTTTCGGCACTTGCCAAGTCAGGTGTCGCATGCGGGGTTAAAGCCCCGATCCCATGTGCGTGAAAGCGATTAGAAATCAGCACAAGATCGGTTTGCAGTGAACGCCAAACTTGTAAGTTTCTCCCTAAAACAAAGAGTCATGAATGTTAACAAAGCTACTGCGAGGCAGGCACAAAACCTTGACTTGTGAATGTGAATTTATAACATTTACCTCCTGTATCTACACATGTCCTGTCTTTATTGTAACCACTCCATGATGGATCACAAGTAGTTGAAACACATCGTAACTGTTATCCATGTCATAAAAACTCCACTAAGTGAAGAATTATTGCAAATTTATGACTTATTGATTTGTAATCACTTTGGCTCAGGGCTTAATGTAGAAGGTAGAGTCCATGTTCTACTGTGACAGCAATACAACAGAAAGAAGACTTTTAACAACTCAGCAACTCCATCCATCTGACAGCAAGCAAATATTCACTTTCAAGAACAGCTTACATTAGCTTAGAGACAATCTATCTTGCTTTTCCTTATTTTCTGTCATATCTGTACTGTTCCAACGGTGGGTGCTTGTATTTAATGTCGTCAAGATTTGAAATAACAAGGTCAATGTATGTACGACTGATGTTGTGTGAGCCAAAAGCTCAGCCATCGGACTGCTCTAAATGCTCATGAGCAAAAGAGGTCCACTGTAACTTTGTGTCTTTCATAAATTTGCCATGCTTGAACATCGTACACCAATCAAGAATGACATTATGACCGCCTGCCTTGAGCCTTGGCCGCCCATGACCCTGTCGCGGGTTCACCGCTGTTCCTCCCTTGGACCAGTTTTGGTAGATACTGCTCACTGCAGACCAGAAACACCCCATAAGCTTTGGAGATGCTCTGACCCAGTCGCCTAGCCATCACAATCTGGCCCTTGTGAAACTCGCTCAAATCCTTACACTCGTCCATTTTTCCTGCTTCGAACACGTCAATTTTGAGGGCAAACTCTTCACTTGCTGCATAATATATCCCAACCACTAACAGGTGCCATGATGAAGAGATATTTGGCGTTTTTCACTTCACCTGTCAGTGGTCGTAGTGTTGTGCCTGATCGGCGTACGTACTCACAGTACGTATTTTGAAATAACCAACCAAACAAACAAACCAGTGTACTCTCATGGCCGGTCCCAAGCCCTGATAAATAGATAGAGTTGAGTCGCGAAGGGCGTCGGGCTTAACCTCTGTGCCAAATCAAATATGTGTGGATCGGTAACAAGATTTCCAAACAGGATTGGTCAAGAACTGGGTTACAACAACTGCCATCGGTTGCAGGGTGCCGGTGGAAACTATGCTAATGCTGCTGGATGACAAAAGAGGAGGAGAGGGGGAATGCATGTTACGAGGCAGTGAAAGAAAACCAAAGGTAGCAGAGGCGGGGCTTTGGTGGGGGGGCAGTGACCTCTCCCTGAAATTTGATTGGCCACCAATTGCTCCAGTAGAATTATGTTGTTATATATGACTATAAAATTTTATGTGATGTTAGCTTTTAGTGTAATTGTGACTGTAAAACAATTAGACTGATTCATTCTCATGTACCTCACAGTGGTTTGGTCAAATGCCTGCCATTACCTGACTCCTTTACTGTGCAAACTGGAAATAAAGAATGTTTGAGACACTTAATTACCTGTACAACTCAGTGAATTTAAACATATTTACAGCTCTAACCAAACTATCTTTGATTAGGTCCACTGATTGCTATTTAATTTTGTCCTTCTGCTATATTATTACAGGGCAACAATGTGTCTCCTAATGGGTGTTTATAGAGACAGGAGGTCTGTGCATTCATTATAACTCACTGAATTTTCAACCAGTTTTAAGTGTGTTTTTTTTCTTTTGGTTTTGTGTGTCTCATTAATTTAGTGGTTTATGCATTTCCCTTACAAATAAAAGGTCCCTGGTTCAATTCCAACCCCCTAAAACCTCAGCCATATTACCAACGCAGATCAATCTGTGGTTGTTTTTATATATAATTTCTCATTCTTAAGTGCATAATGTCTGAACATATACCTGAGGATGAAAGAGGACTTTTAGTGCAAGAGATAGCGGTTCTCGAAACTAAGGCTACATTCCTACTTTTGCAAGTTACATTAATCACAGTTCCGATGTTTTGCTGAGATCCGATTCATTTGCGTGGTCGTTCACATTATAATTTAAATGCGACCGCCATCAGACTCCAGGGTAAACAGTCTCCTTCTCTGGCGCAGAATTATGTAGGAAGGTACTATAATAATTCCAAAAGGAAATTTTTCAGAATTAATACAGTACCTACCTACCTACCTAATGATGACATCTGGCTCACTTCACTGACTGAAAAGTCGGATGAAATGCGACTGAGGTTGCTTTGAAAACCCATCTGATTTATATAGAAGTGGCCTGCATCTGATTCGAAAAAAATCAGATCTGGGCTGTTCAGACTGTGAAAAAAATCCGACATGGGTCACAATAGCGGCAAAAAAATAACTTTTGCCTGCAGTGGGTATGTAGCCTAAGAGTGTAAAAACAGACCAGGCAGCTATGCTGTTCCAGAACAGGACATCAGGAACTGTGTACTCTGTAACACTGGCAGAAATTCTCAGGAGAAAGCTGTCTCAGGGGTTTTCTTTTGTAATGAAGAGAACTTCTACAATAACATCTCTCCAGCCTCCTTTTTGCTACCACAGAGTTCCCCCGGGGAAAATACAAGGGAGCGGCCGAAGGTGCACTTTTCATTTCATTCCTGGAAACGCTAAAGAGGCAGGCGCGTGGAGGTGAGCGTAGGGACTTTAATACCAGAGAGCTGGCTGATATGACCGCAGAGAAGGCCCATGGAGGTAGTGAAGGAGGACATGGAGGTTGCTGGTGTGACAGAAGAGGTTACAAGAGACAGGCTAACGGGAGCAGCTGAAAGAGGAAGAAGTTGTTCCCGTTAGCCTGTCTCTTGTAACCTCTTCCGCTGGCCGTTTAGAAAACGGGTCATCCAATCAACGAAAGGAGGCTTTAGAACGCGTTAAAGAACTCTTTGGATCAGACGCGATGTCAAACAGCCCCGTTACAGTCTGGAGACACAAATTGGAGGGTGCTAATTATCACCCCTGTGTGCTTTAGCTGCGATTTGTTTAGCCCCGTATGATGACTGCAACTTTATCATCCTCAGTGTATGCAACCTAATACACATACATCAAGTTAAATTTAACTTGCCGCTTAATTAGCGGTCCATTTATTCAGCATTCTGCCGTCCTGTCAGCACATGTTGCGGAGCTGATTAAATATTCAGACTGACATTTTCCTGTTGTGTGTTCGGCACATTTCAGGAGTGCAGCAGTCCGGGGACACCAGCACATATCATCTCTGTTTATGCTCGCTGCTTTGATTTAAATGAGATTTGAATGAGGAGACAGAGCATGCCGCCGCCATCATTCAAGGGTGATTAGATGCTTTAATATAGGCACCAGCTGCTACACACCATTTAATCACCAGTATCAACATGAGAGCTGAGTGCCTCCAGCTCTGTACTGCTACTCTGCACCTACGCCAGCCTCCCTGCTTTCACTGCGCCGCACTCGCGCATCCATCTACATACGCACTAAACGCTCCCTCATGTCACTGGCGTACAGTCTCATGACACCAGATTTTCCAAGTTTTCTATTTAGACCATCACTGCAGCCTTTACAGTAGCCTGGAAGACTCTACAAGACATCCAGAGAAAAGTCCGATGTTTCATTGGTTCCAAGTTGTGGCTGATGATGGTTATGAAGGTTACAGGTACCCAGGGACATAAGGGAAACACACATCCACCAAGGAGGCAGAATGTGGTTCCCGGCAGCGCTGTCTTCACATTACCATCCGGCCATTGGAGGCCACAAAGTCAAGCTTACTGCAGCTGCAGTCCAGCATCAGCTGATCTCAGTGTCACATTAGCTGATGGTTCAGCTGATACCCTTATATCCAATTAGTGAAGCAAAATTTAAGCTCCTTTGGCGTGCTCACAGTTGACGCACATCCGCAAGGCACTTTGCAAACCGGCTCCACCGCAGCTCTTCCTTTCAAGCTGTGTGTCTCACAGACGCTTTATAAAAGACAGATGTGGCCACAGTGAAGTCCCCCACCGAAGTCCCCCACCAGTTAGTGAGGTCCTGCCTCACAGCCTACGCTGGCTGTGTGAACGACTGAGGCCATAAACTCATCAGGGAAGTGTTTACTAAGGTCACAGATCAAGGACAATCATACTATTTTTGTTGTTTTGTTGTTTTTTTGCAACCAGTGGAGCCACCCCCTGCTGGCCATTTAAAAGAATGCAAGTTTAGGGCAATTCTACCTGGGCTTAATTTTTCAGACCTGGAAGCTATGTCCGTCCTGTATATATTTTCTGTGATCTGGACATGTGTGATATCTGTTTTCTACTGGGGCCTCCTCTTTTTTCTCAGCCTTCAGATGTTCATGTATGCAAGTGAAAAGGTGGAGAGGCGTTCTCTTCCTGCCTTATGCATTCCATCAGGCAAGTGTTTGCGGAGGTAAGAGCGAGCAGGTCTGAGAACAGAGCCATGTGGCCTAATATAAACTCCTGCAGACAGAAATAATCTTCTTTTGACTGTCGCAGTCCCAAACGAATGAATCTATATGATTGTCTTACAAGGTTTATAGAGAGTTTAACGAAGGTACTGATCGTATACTTTAAAATGTGTGTTTTTATGCTAATTGATATTTAAGCCAGCAGCGGCAGGCCTATGTTAGGTGCCTCACTCAGTTTTCAGAGTCAGAGTGTTTCACCTACCACCTGGACTGGACTGCAAAAGATGATCACTCCTTCACTTTTATGAATTTTCAACCCAGCTTCCATTTTATATTCTCGCCAGGAGGTTTTCTGGGTGGATGGTGGATTAGGAGCACAAAACCATGACTTTCACATGAGAATGCAGATTGACTGGATATGTTTAGGCCTCTAAGGTTTTGAAAGACTGTGACATTAGTTGTGATATTAGTTACCTAGTAAAAATGTATTTTAGGTATTTCATCCATGCCTCTAAAATGTATCTGAAAACACATTTTGAAAGGGATATTGTTTCAGAGTGCTCCCAGTTCTAATCAGTGTAAATTATTTTAGTATATGTACAAGACCACATACACATTACACCTACAGGAGATTTAATGACATATCATTCTAAAGTCATAGACATCAATATAAAGTTGGTCCCCCCTTTGCAGTTAGAACAGCTTCCACTCTTCTAGGAGGCTTTCCACAAGAGTTTGGGGTGTGTCTGTTGGAATTTTTGCACCACAAGAGCATTCGTGGATTCTTTACAGTTCATTCCAATTGTGTTGGATGGGGTTGAGGTCAGGGCTCTGTGTAGCCCAGTCAAGTTCTTCCACACCAAACTTGTCCAAGCATGGCTTTATGTACCTTGCTTTGTGCACTGGAGCACAGTCACGCTGGAACAGAAAAGAGCCTTCCCCAAACTGTTCCCACAAAGCTTGAAGCACAGAATTGTCCAAAACGTCTTGATATAAGCAAGAATTAAGATTTCCCTTCACTGGAAGAAAGTGGCCCAGGCCAAACCCATAGCAGTACCCCTCCATGCCAAACCCAGACTCATTCATCAGACTGGCAAATAAAGAAGCATGATTCTTTACTCCTCAAAATATGTTTCCACTGCTCCAAAATCCAGTGGTGGCATGTTTTACACTACTCCATTCATGGCTTGGCAGTGTGTTTGGTGATGTAAGGCTTGCATGCAGCTGCTTAGCTCATGCCATGAAGCTCCTGACACACAGTTTTAGTGGTGATGAGCTCTGCAGTTATTGAGTCAGCAGAGTGTTGTTGACTTTGACACACTATGCGCCTCAGCACTCAGCAATGTCGATACCTAAAGGCACATACTGCTAGATTTCTATCATTACACTCCTACAAACAAAATGCTTTCAAGCTTCAAGTGTGTGTTTTAAGTAAAAATATGAATATTATAAAGTTAAATATGAAAACAGTTAGAACGAACCCGACTCTTCAAGTCAAAAATCGGATTCTACCAAGTTGCGCCAAGAACAACATTTTGTTTAAACATATCAAAGGTTGCAGTGTTGTCTACAAATAGTTGTAAAAAACAATATGGTTCATTTGCAGACAATAAATGTAAAAGTGAAATAAAAAAGTGAAATATGTTCTAACTAGCTTCACAGATATGTCAATTAAAACATCAGGTCAAGACAATATTTTATTTAATTAAAATATCTCAACTGCAACGGGTACTTGAAAAGGGGCTTGTCTGGTCAAGTGACTTTACCTTGTTTTTGTTGGGATTTGGTGTCAGTGCCATCTACCTATCACTATATTTTGTAGGCAAAGGTCATTACATTTTAAAATGGCACTTCCAGTTACTGATATAAGGTAACACTGGAAAATTCTTGAAACGCTACTAAGAGCTCTTCTAACTTCCAAGCTCAAACTGACAGTGTCCTTTTCATGGAGCAGATAGGCAGCAGTATTTCTGAGCTGAACTCATTAAGTAGATTATTAGATCAACTGAATGTCTTTTTCAAAAAAAATTCAAGTTTCTTTCAAGATTATGTTCTAAATAAAGCCCTGTAATCTACTTAGTACCATCTGATATCTAATTATAATCAGATAAGATTAAATATTTGCAAGCTCAATAATTGTAGTCAGAAATTCTAAATTTAAACCAGCCAGTATGGAGCTAATTTATCAGTAAAGTATCAGTCTAACCCTAAACCACAGTCTGCAGTCCAATAACCTAGACATAGTGTTCCCATGTCTGTATTCTGTTTCTGGCCCATCTAAAAATGTCATGGTCCCTCTAAGGGCCTCCTTGGTCTATGGATGGGGTTGGACTGGTGCAGCCAGCTTTCACAAAGATGCACAGGTACACAGATTAACACACCGTGACCGACCCGTGACCCCTTTCCCTATCGGCTGCAGTGAAGGCGGCACCCGAATTTAGACAAGAAAAGCACAATAATCCGTCAAACAGACGAGCTGGTATTTATTTTATTCCAAAGGTCAGAAAGCATGATTTTATTTCTCCTTTCTCCTCCCACACGTGGGGCCATTTATTAAGGGTAATATTGAGCTTGACATTTCAGGCTGACATCAATTCGTTTGGCCCGGTGCGAGACGAGCAGTGAAGGGAAAACACAAAGAGATTTTTGGCGTGCAGTGAGAATCCGTTTGGTCTGTCAATCTGTCCGACAATCTGGACACGGCCCCAGTTTTGCACTCGCGTTACAGATGTGTTACATTTAAGGCTGCAAGACCTAAATTTTATTCATTACATTTTGGACCACTGTGGAAATTTCCTTATTCGTCATCATTATTTGTGGAATATAAGTGAGCAGGTCAGAGATAGAAATGCTATATGAGGAGGAAATGTATTCAAACTGGATTTGTGTTTCACGCATGCAAGAAAAGTATGCATGATAGTGAATTTTTTAAAACACCATCGTTAGTTTTGTAATTCAAGTAACCGGTTATACCTCTACACTAAGAGAATTAATATAATCCTGTGGTTGGGTCAGCACTACACTGTCTACGGTTAGTGCACATGTCAAGGTCAGAGATGGTAGCCATTACATGATGGAAGTACACTATATAGACAAATGTATTGGGACACCTACACATTACGCCTACAGGAGTTATGCTGCAGTAGGTTTAGGCTGCTGGGGGGCTTCTTATGATGTGCTGGGCATTTCTTCTCCACCCACCTCTTTTCACACCCCATGCATTTATTTGTTACTGCTGCATGTCATTAAATTGTCTCTCTCTCCCATAGTCTGTGTCTCTCCTTGCTCTCCTTTCTCTCTTCTGTCTCCCCTCACTCCCAACCTTTGGAGGCAGGTGGCTGTCCCTCCCTGAGCCTGGTTCTGTTGGAGGGCTCTTCCTGTTTATAGGGAGTTTTTTTCTTC
>VUQH01055067.1:0-17019 GCA_015106775.1 Etroplus canarensis | reverse complement strand
CTTAGCGACACCATCTTTGTTGGCAAGCTGTATGTGTTTACACACACTGCTGTTTATCTCCCCCACGAATTTTAAACTGTTTTGATGTCAGATTCAACTTGTGATCAAAATCATGAAAAGGCAAAAGGAGAAAGACTATGTAGAATCATTAAGTATGGAGGATAGAAAGAGATACAATGAGAAAACTGGCGTTATAGGTGTGGCTCCATACTTGTTAGCGAAGGAAAAGCTGAACCATGAAGTTTCAGCATTTCCACCAATTCAATACTATGACGTGTACCATTATCTAATGTTGGCATGCAACTTTCAGGCCTACAAGTCACTGGAGGCGTACAATCAGTTTGTTAATGGTTGGGTTAGTGACGTTTCCTCAAGTGTCCTGAATGCACAGCTGCCTACAGCTTGCCTACAGCAATGGCGGCTGCTCAGGAAATACGGGTATGTTGTGACGTCATGTGAGAACTATGTATTCTGTTGTTGATTTGCTGCTGTGCTTTGGATAATGGAATTGTTGCATGACCCAATTTAGGCCAAGCTTTAGCTGACAGAGTGATGGCCTCGCATTTGATTCTAGAATACTATGGCATACAGAAGAGTTCATGTTCGACTCAGTGATTGCAAGGTGTCCAGGTCCAAAACTAGCCCAAATCATCAACCCTTCACCACCGTGCTTGACAGTTGGTACAAGGCATTTGTGCTGATATGCTGTGTTTAGTTTTTTCCAAACATGGTGCTATGCATTATGGCCAGACATCTCTATTTTGGTCTCATCTGTCCAAAGGACACTGTTCCAGAAGTCTTGTGGTTTGTTCAGATGCAACATAAACATAAACTGTGCTGCCATATTTCTAGAGCGAAGATGTGTTCTTCCAAACAAGCCATACTTGTTCAGTCATTTTTTAATCATACTGTCATGAGCTTTAACATGCTAACAGAGGCTGAGATGTAGTTTTTGGGGTTTTTCACAATTTCTCAAAACCTTGCAAAACCATATAATAAAACTCAAGACCATGATACTGTTGGCTAATAATTTCTCGTTCAGTTTCATTACTGACAACATTTAGCGTTACTAGCCAGACATTCTACAACTTACCATACAGTATTCTATTTTTTAAAAACTTAATGAGTATTTTAATATTCAAAAATGATGCCCAGACTTAAGAGGATTTTTCACTTATCTGTATTTTGCTTGAGTATTTATTATCCTGACAGCTTTTTACGTTTAATCCCCACATTTAAACTCTAATATCTACTCCTTCTCAAAACAGGCACAACCCTATTAGTGTATCCATCCACAATGCTTATTGTGTGTGACTGATATAAAAGATGTTGAGATGAAAGAGGGGAAAAAACTTAATTTATGCATTATTTATAGCACTATACATAATTTTTCTGTTTAAGTGTGGAGGCAAAGTCACCCAACTGTGATGTAGGCAACAGCAAATACAACTATTTAAAAAAAAAAAAATCTGGTTTGTTTTTCTTGTTTTCTTGTTTTGCTTGTGTTCATAATGGTTGTTCAAGCTGAATAAATTAATTAGAATAAATAATAAAAGTTGAAATAAAATTCCTATTCCATTGTCTTGATATTATTTAAAATTAATACCTTTAACTTTTATACTGCGAGTACATTTCCGAGCCTACATCTGCCTTCACTTTTACTTGAGTAAAGAAGTTGAATCAATACATTAACTTCTACCATAGTCTTTTTTAACACAAGTATCTCTACTTCTTGATTAAGGAATGCATGTTCTTTTGCCACCTTTGCTAATTATAGGTCCCAAATACTGACCTTTTCCTTCACAGCAACCAATCAGCTGGTTCACAGAGGTAAAGAGTTGCTGTCACAGCAGTTCTCACCTCTTAGGGAGCACAAAGAAATAAAAAAACAGAAGAAGCATTTATGTCAACTATGCCAAACATCTAGATTTATAAAACAAGGGTACTTCTTTTAGTTATAAACAGAGCTAATTAATAATAATAAAATAGTAATAATTTAATAATCCCCAGAGAGAAATTGCGTGATGACAGAAAAATTTATCAAATCATGGAGTCAGATATTGTACTAAAACTGCACACTCTCCAGTATCATCAGCAGTGAAACACTCCTTAAACATCATTTCCCCCAAGACAGTTAATGTTTTTGAAAGAGTACACTTCAGAAAAACAATAATTTTGGTTCTTTGTAGTTTCAACCAAAACAGCCCACTTCTAGCTTTACAAAAGTAGTTTATAATTAGAAATGCGTGTTCGGCGTTGATATACATACAGCTCTTATAATAATTATCAAAATGTGGTGCACTGCTATAGTAGTACAATGTGAAAAATGTACACATGAATGCTCTTTGACGTGCTCACTCTTGTCACATTAAGGCTCAGTGATCCAATCGCAGCCATGATATCTGCTTTAATTGGCCCACAGAGGTTTGTTATAGGGCTGATATGGAGCAAGACAGGAAACAGAGGAGCCTATCTGATGTCAGGTAAACTCGGTAAGTCCTCTGCCTCAGGCAAAGTCAGAGCAACAATAGTCTCCGGACTGTGTAATGCCTCAAGGTGCTTCTGCAGTTGCTTGTGGATTTCACCCTTAAGTCAATGCACTTAAGCTTTCAGTCTCTTTTTGTTTTAAACATCTGCCTTCACACACTTGTCTGGGTTCATTTGCACAGTGCTACAGGCTTTGATTTTTCTTTCTGCTGCAGAGAGATTTAGCATTGGAGACGAGCTGACAGCTGAACCCCCAAAACACTAGCTATTCATTGGCAGCAGAAACATGACCTGAAGCTCATTATCCAGCATTTGTAGAATAAAGAGGATCCAGGGTGTCATAATTTATCAACCAAGGGCTGGGGTTATGTTCAATTCATTAAAATGTGCCTTTGTTATTGCCTGGCAGCATGGAGGACACATGAGAGGATGCATAGTGGGAAAGCAGTGACAGTTATAATGACATGGTTATTTTGTGAATATAATAATGAGATGGGCATTGAAATATGCAATTTTCAATTAAACATGGGGTTTAAATCATTTCATTCTGTATTTTGATTCTACTCATTGGCCTTTATTTGGATACAGGGTAGCAGTTTGTTTTGTCATATGATGTCCACTTTAAGTTCACAGAAAATGCACACAGTTACACAAGGCCATGGACACATCCCTGCAGGTCACTCAGAGCTGCCTGGAAAATGTTATTACAGTGTTGTTTGTCATGGATAAGTGCTCCATAATGTCTTGTTGTGAAGGGTTGGGAGTGTATTTAAATATCCAGCCCCTTCACTAACAGTCCCTATATCATTCTCTCTCTCTCTCTTTATCTGTGTTTCTCTTAATGCTTCTCTTCTGCTGGTTTAAACTAGAATCAGTATGTCCATCCAAATGAGTGATGTCACTGTCCTTTTAAGTTAAGCTAGCTTTTACAGAGGCTTCTCATAGGAGCAGTTCTATAGCTTTGCAAATATAGTTAACCTTTGTGCATAGGTAAACAGTCAGTACTCTCAAGTATAATCTAGGAGGGGATTAGCCTGGTTTAGGTTAAAAGCTAGAAGCTGGAGGAAATGACTAGCCTACAAAACAAATGTATGCCTCTCATTGGATCAGTTTGACCGTTTGTTTTGATAATGTTCCAGCTGTACATTTGTTAGATATAACTAGTTGGAAATGTATGTACTAAACAGTGTTGGGTGTTACAAAATAACTCTTTATTTAATCAGATTACATTTCTCTGTATGCAGTAATGTAATGCATTATTGTACTAACCTCCTCAAACCCTGCAGCCACAGTACCTATAGTTTTTTTGCACCTTACTCTTTGTTCTACAACCAACACAGCACTGACTGCCACAAAAACATGCTAGCACAAAGCTAGTAGCTTAGAACCCAGAATTATGTTAAAGCTAATTGTAAGCAGGCCCCTACCAAGCAGATAAAACCTGATCTTCAACAGGTAACAAAAGCAATTATGAGCACTGTAGCCTCAATTTCTTCCTGTACATGTTTTCTACAATGGAATCTCTGAGGGTATTGCCATGGGAATTATATCACAGTGCATGTTATAGAGTAACGCAAGAGTAATGTGATACATGGTGTAATGAATTCCTTTTTCCAGAAGTAATTAGCAACATACAGTGATGCCATATAATGAGTATTGGGTAATACATTCCTTTTTTGAATTAATGACTCCAGCACAGGTGATTTTCCATCTCAGCCTCTGAACTCCAGAATTAAGGATCCAAATGCAGGACTCCAAAAACAGTCAGACTGACGTAAACAAAAAAGCTAACCTTTATTAGATTAGATATGAAGTCTGAACACAAGTCCAAGAGAAGCAGAAGTCCAGTAAGCAAGAAAAAAAAACACAAGGAAGAAACTAAACAATGGAACCACTAATAGAGTGAAGACCAGACTATAAATACATAAGGACTAAACTGGGGAAGTGGACATAGGAGAGAAACACAAGATACAAGAAATACATACTGACCAAAGTAAAACTGGGAAGTGGAAAACAACAAAAGAAACAAGGAAACAGAAACATGAATTAACCCACAGAGGAGGTAGCACAGGAAAATGCAACAATGGAGAAACAGAGATGAGGCAAATAACTATAAATACTACCAAGACCTATCCATCCTTTTTTTTCCTGCTTATCCAAATCAGGGCTGCAGGGTCTAGAGCTTATCCTAGCTGTAATAAGGGAAAGAGCCAGGGTGCACCACAGCCAATTTAGAATCACCAGAAAACCTAATGAGCGTGTTTTTTGGAGGAAGCTGGAGTACTCAGAAACTACACAGGCACAGTGAGAACATGCAGAAAGAAAAGCTCTAGCCAGCTGGTGCATTTGAACTCAGGACACCACACCACTGTGCTGTGCTGACCAGACAAAAATGAAAGGCTCAAAATGCTAAAGATTAAATGACACTCAACAAATAGCTAGCGAATTAAGAACAGAGAATCTATGAAGCAACCAAAAAAGAGAGCATCACAAAATAGACAAGAATTCTAAGTTCCAACACTAATAACTACAACTCTAGAATATCAATTAATTGAAGTTCAGGAGTAATTGCCAATTTTCCACTCAAGTTGAAACCCTTTCAGTCTGCATGAGCGTGTTTCTCCTTCAGTTTTCACCATGCAGTGCAAATTTGCATCTATTTGTGACATTACATTAATTTTTATGCACTTATGTTGCATTAAACAGTTGCTTCACGTTCTGTCTTAATACTCCCTTAAACTCAGTAATTGACATGTTGTATATCATTTGCTCACACACAAAAAGCATACAACTAAGGAATTGCTGTTTTATGGAGACTTATGCCACAAGACACAGTGACTTGGAGTCACAAATTGACTCTTACATTTCTGTTGGTGAGCCAATAAACAAAATGAAATATGCTAATTATTGAGCTTGAGAGAAGGTAGTTAGCCCCCACCCCCCAGATCTGTTCAGTTTTTATTGCACAGACATGAACTCTTCATAACTGAAGAGTTATGTCTGGAATGCTTCAGTTTGTAAATGAGAGGAAAAGAGTCTGGAGGAAAATAACAGTGGCAAATTATGTTTATTTTTCAGATGCACAAACACACAGTCAGAAAAACTGAGCCCTGTACTACAAAGAGAGTTCAGGATACCCAGGATATCTTTCCATTTAGTGGGTTCACTTAATCTAACATTGGTGATCAGGATAAGAGGTCACATGATGGTGGTTACTAGCTGGATAAGTCAAACCAGGATTCATCATTCCAGCTATGAGCACATTCGCATGAAAGGGGTGGCGTTGGGGGTGTCTGACCAGTCAGTAATACTAATACTAATAGTCATAAGTCTGCTGGCAGAAGAGCAGCTGATTTTTATAAAAGAAAATGAAACTGTAATATTGAGAAAAAATGAGGCAGTTAAAACATAGACAGGCTGAATCAACACAGCTGCTGCAGATAAAACTGCAGTACAAGGGTCTGCAACAGGTAAAATGCTGTACAGTAGTTTATTATTAAATGGACTGTTTTAATGTGTGAGTGACTTAAACAATGGAAAAGATTTCCTATATTAATAAAGTTTAGCCTAATTGAAGCCAGTGAAAAAGTTGGAAAAAACTGACTGTGTGAGTTAGAGTATACAGCTCTGTCATTAAGACGCAGGAGAATCTGACAAATTACAGTCGTTATCCCATAAAATTAGTGTTTGGATGTGTGTGAGACAGTTTTAATGTTTATTCTTTCAGCTGCAGCCCTGTGGTATTTAATGGTGTGAGAGCAAATAAAGACCAAACATAAAAATAAAATTCAAATATAAGTCAATGCAAGTTTTATTTAGACAACAAATTAGAAAGTACAAATAGGCGCCCTGTTTTAGGATCATATATTGAGGCTTATAGAACAATAAAAATGGATGCAAATTTTTTTGCAGCCAACAAGAATTAGAAACTCCTATGTGAACAGTGATCAGAGGGATCTTCCAAAATGAGTGACGCTAATTTTTTTGGTCAGTAGCCAGCAAATTCATACCTGCTGAGCTCTAATCTAGAAGTTAACCTGCTCCAGAGCACATTAGGACTGCAGCATGAAGTTACCCCTGAAGTTACCTGGATAAGCACAAGTCCGTTTGCATATTATAGAGTTCTGGTGAGGCTAGCTGCATTTCTAGCTTACGTTCTAACAATAGTTTACATATAACATTGGTTCATTGACTTGTCCAGCAGTAAAATGTGTAGGATCAGATCTGGGAGAACTCAAGTAACATTGAGAGAGATGATCCAGATTTATTTCTGGATCTGCTCCATATTCATTTTATTTCTATGTCTTTGTATGAACAGAGGCTTTGTTCACTATACCAGAATGTCAGTGGTGTAGTAGCTCATCCTTCTCATGATTCATCACAGTACACAGCAGGTGAAAACATATGCAGACACCAATTTTTGGTAAAGACACAAGCACTGTATATATATGGGAATATATACCGACCGAGTTTGGTGAAGTTCCTACAAATATATAAATTGTTGAGATAACACTGAAAATCTCTACGGGGGCACAGCAATGACGGTGCTACCAGGTCAAAAACATAATAGCACCGTGAATAACTTTTTTTCCCCAAGAATACCTTATTAGAGCATTCTCAATGACGCAAAACATTACAGGCAGAGCATATGCACAGACATGTCCTGTAAATCCAGATTGGGGTGACAGGAATAGGGTGAATCTGTGTGAGTCAAAAATACTTCAACTTCACTTTTGTGTAGAGACAAGGGCTTCTTGATAAATTCTGAAAACCTCTCAATGTGCTACTACTATAATTCAATTCTTAGTTATCAGTTGCGCTTCTCCTCCTATTTGCGGTTCTAAAAACACTCCATTGACTTTATTTGCATGAATAATTTCACTTCATGTTTGCTCCTAACATACCATTCTAGGTGTTGGCTCATAGGTGTATTTTTTTTAAGTCAGAGTTTAACCGATTTGGCTACCCACTTTGCTATGCTAATCTCCCAGCTCCAACTTCATTCTTTCAACAAAGCAACAAGATTGGTGTCTTCTCATGAAAATCATTCCTTTTAGTGAAATTGTTTGAATAAGTTTTTGTGTGTTTAAGTAAGTCTTTGATATAAATGTATTAATATGAGTGAATTCATCGGTCAGAGCAATTCCTCAGTGTGATAGAGCCTCATCACAGCTCTCATGCAAAAAGGAAAGGTCAGACTCATCAACCTCATCTAATCAAACATCCATTAGTGTTCAGTATGTAAATCGGCCATCCAACTCTGCATGTATGCAGATGCATACAGGTTATAACCCATCTGTCATAACCCCTTAATTCAGCTGCTTATACACACCCTTAGCAGGGCTCAGTTGTAGTGAACTTTCTCCAGTGGTAATATCACCTTTATATTCATCTGCCTCTGTAATTATACCTTTGCAGCCACCCTGCATCATACCGCTGAGCTGGGAACCAGTGAATTAGAGAATCAAATGTTTTTAGTTCTCCTGTGGAGTGGGGATCATGAATTTCTTTTCATTTTTAAGGTGGTGCAAGAAAAATATCAATTCTTCTCTTTAAATTGCAGAAGTATTTGTTAATGCCAAATTTCTACATTAGAAGTTGATGCAATCATATTAGCCCTAATGTAAGTTTAACAGTAGACTCATCCAAATTTTTCTTTTGTCTGAGAATATACAGACTTATTCAGTCTTGAAAGGTTATTACTATTATACCAGATACTATAGTATATACTATATTTTAAATGCTTAATTTTCTACTAAGTTACTCAAAATAAATCCATCCATGCATGTTCTTAACTGCTTATCTAATTCAGGGTCACAGTAGGCCTGGAGCCTATTACAGGTGCCATAGGGTAAAAGAAAAGTACACCCTGGATAGGTCGCCAGTCTGTCACAGGACTAAAACTGACTACTGGCAAACTTAGAATCCCCACCTAATCTAAAAAGGATGTTGTTTAGTAACAATACTAACCACTGTACCACTGTGCTGCCTAAATCATAAGTAACAAAAAACATTACAATTTCTAAAGAGTTGTCTGAAAGCTTCCAGCACCATTTCCACCTCAAGAAATATGAGCCAGAGCACAAGCTGTATAGTATCTTATTTTAGATACAAATTACACTTCTTTCCATTTCACATTGTAGCTCTCTGGCATATTTTTTAAATTAATAAACTGCAATTTATGTCTGCAATCCCAACTTTTTGTGTGTTTTAGTAAAAGACAAATGTAATATATCTCTTTTTCTGGTAATGTGGGGATTAACAGTTTCACAAAGACCTCCAGCAGTTTCACTTTTGGGTGTGGCCATAGATGCGACAATACAACTCAGTCAGCCTGAGCTCTTCAAATCCAAGAGAAATAATATGAGAGGGATCTGTCATCACATCCCTGTAGCATCATTTCTCAGCAGATGTCATCACAGTGTAGTTTAAAAGCTAATGATGACAGTAAATCACAGTAAGGAATGAGGGAAGTGAGACTACTATACTATTGTATATGTACTATAGTACATAGAAATAAAAGACCTGTTGTTTAAGTAGTAATCTGTGCACTTCATGTTCAGCTACATCAAATGCTTTCCTTCTGATAGTGTCTCCAGTTATACCTTCTGAAGTAAAAAAGAAGTCACATTTTATGTGCCTTTAAATTTTTCTGTTTTAAAACTAAACTGAATAGATCTAAACAGTCCCTGCCACAAATGCTGTGACAACCAAGAAAACGCAGGAGGGCACTTACAGAAAATTGCACCATCAGAAAATCCAGTTCATTGCTCTGAGGGAAGCCAGCATGCATGTCAAAATTACAGCGAACATCTGTGTGTGTTTACAAGATGCCAAAAACCAAAGAACTAAAGACCTGTGCAGATAATGATCAGTCTTTTAGAAGGGATATTTTTCTAAAATGTATCGGATTAAAGTTAGTTTATTTGGTACAGTATAATCATAAAAACACAGTAAGTTCAAGACTTGTTATTCCTCTGTGGTCAGGGATGCAAAGATGCGTCCCAGGGACTAACAAATCAGCATAATAAATACTACATATTTATTTTATATACAAATAATTCCAGTTTCAGGCCTGGATTAATAGGGAGGGTTGTGTCAGGAAGGGCATCCAGGGTAAAATCTTTGCCAAATCAAATATGCAGATTCATAATGTGATTTCCATACTGGATCGGTCAAGGCCTGAATTAACAGTGATGCTCTTAGCCAGCAGGGTGCCGGTGGAAAGTATGCTACTATTGGCTGACAAAGACAAAGATGAATGTTCAGCCATGGTGTAAACAGAAACTGAAATGGAGTAGTGGTAATCTTGAAGGCAGAGTATGTGAAGAGTGTTCTGGAGGTGAAGAGATTATCAGACAGAATTATGACTTTGAAGCTGAAAATTGAAGGTGTATTGCTGAGTGTTGTCGGTGCATATGCCCCACAAGTTGGATGTCAGTTGGAAGAGAAAGAATTCTGGAGTAGGCTGGATCAAGTGGTAGAGTGTTCTTAGGGGTGAGATAGTTGTGATTGGAGCAGACTTCAATGGGCATGTAGGTGAAGGGAAAAGAGGGGATGAGGAGGTTGTGAGTAGGCTTGTGAAAAGAGAGAAAAGATGGAACTATCTGTGGTAAACACATTTCAAGAAGAGGGAGGAACATAGAGTGACCTATGAGAGTGGTGGAGAGTTCATCGAGGTGGATTATATCTTGTGCATAAGGTGCAACCTGAAAGAGATAGCTGAAGAAGGATGAACATTTTACAGAATTCAGGGAGGAGCTGAGACAGACTCTAGGTGATGGTGAAGAGTTACCAGATGACTGGGAAAGTACAGTTGAGGTGGTGAGGGAAATGGCCAAGAAGGTATTTGGTGTGTCCTCTGGAAAGAGGAAAGAAGACAAAGAGACTTGGTGGTGGAATGAGGAAGTACAGCAAACTGGCAAAGAACAAGTAGGACAGTTAAGGAGAGGAAGACTGTAGAAAGGAGTACTCACAGTTTAGGTACTCAGCAAAGAGAGAAGTGGCAAAGAAAAAGGAAAAGACTTATAGTCAGCTGTATGAGAGGCTGGACACCAAGGAAGGAGAGAAGGATTTGTATCGGATGGCTAAACACAGAGACCAAGCTCGAAAGGATGTGCTGCAGGTTGGGGTGACTAAAGACAGAGACGGAAATATACTAACGAGTGAAGAGAGTGTGTTGAGAAGATGGAAAGATTACTTTGAGGAGCTGATGAATGAGGAAAATGAGAGAGGTAGTGAAGTTGGATGAGGTTAAATACCTGGGGTCAACCATCCAAAGCAACGGACAGTGCACAAGAGACATGAAGAAGAGAGTGCAGGCAGGGTGGAATGGGTTTAGATGAGTGTCAGGGGTGCTTTGTGATAGAAGGATAGCAAGAGTGAAATAGAAGGCTTACAAAACGGTAATGAGACAGCTATGATGTATGGTTTGGAGACAGCATGCAGACAAAAAGACAGGGGGTGGAGCTGGGGGTGGCAGAATTGAAGATGCTGAGCTTTTCACTGAGAGTGACCAGGATGGACAAGATTAGAAATGAGTACATCAGAGGGACAGCTCAGGTTGAGCGATTTGGAGACAAAGTCAGAGAGGCAAGGCTGAGATGGTCTGGACATGTTCAGAGGAGGGATTGTGGGTATATTGAAAAATGGAGTTTCCAGGCAGAAGGAAAAGCAAGAGGAAGACCTCAGAGAAGGTCATGGATGTAGTGAAGAGGACATGTAGAGGGCTGGTGTGAGGGAAGATGATACAAGGGATAGGATGAGATAGAGGCAGATGATCCTCTGAGGCAACCCCTAACGGGAGCAGCCGAAAGGAAAAGAAGAGCATACATGGCTTTGAGTATCAGATGACACTGAGCAAAGTGTTGCACTTATAAGTTGTGTTCCTCACTCACTAGGAGGAATACACCCACTAAAATGACTGAGAATCATTCTTTTGAGTTTAAGGCAACATTAGGCTTTGCTTAACACATTCTTAACATAGCTGCTTGTTATTAAATCACAATAAAGTCCCTTACTAAACACGAACAAATAATCTGATCCTTCTGGTTGATTAACCTGGCAAGTGTGAAATATGGAACAGCTACTGACTCTTTCCATGGTGTTACCTCCCCTTTTCGCAAAATCAGTGGGTTATGATGTAGCACAGGCAAGCAGATGAAAATATATAAAAAGGAAACATAAAATAACATTAATCTGAACTTGTTTAATAGATCATCTCACTCTCATAGATACCTGATCCAGTTATCTCAGTACATTAGTAAATAATATAGTTACATTACCTTTTTTTTTAACCATATTTCCAATTAAAGTTTTTTTTTAATATAAAAAGCTTAGGGCATGATTTGACTTATAGTATTTGTATTCTCTTGGTTATGTAAAGATAGCAGATCGGTGATTTCCATTGCTTGTCAATTAAATGTTTATAAACTATAATATTTATATATATGTATCTTCATTTTCACAGCTCTCTTTCAAGATGACTTTGAGGTGCTTGAAAAACTAATATCAGAGATATCAGAGAGGCTCTTCATTGAGACATGGTGGGGAAAAGCCTGACTCTGTGCTCACAGGCATTTGTTCAATCACACACTGCTATCTAGCCTTTGACTCACCTCTGAATGTACATGCATCACACTGTGTAGGTGGCCTGGCCAATATGATTCGAGTTTCTTAATTGTCATTGTACGCATATTCCAACCTCTGACTAACCCTTTCCCTGCAGTCTCAGGAGACAAGCAATACAGATTCTGTGATTAGATACACCGTGGTTCACCTGAGCCTCCTACCCTGAGAAACATGTTTATTGCTCTTCTTTGAATCTCAAGGAAAAAGAGGAGACAGGTTAAGAAGATACAAGACAAAGAGAATGGCAATGAGAAACAGCAACGGCACTGAACAACAGAAAGATGGTGGAAGAGAGATAAACAGGTACTGAAAGAGGGAAGGGAGGGTAGGAAGGACAGAGTGCCAGAAAGAGAAATGATTGACATAAAATGCTGCTGCCATGCCGTCTGGGCCCAATTAGAATGCCATTATGGAACTGCTATAATGACGCATCATTTAGTGCGCTGTACAGCTGCTCTGACTGGTGAAGTCCCACCAGTCCAGGGCACCATTATTCCCACTTCCTCCTGCGGCAGAGGAACCAGACAAAGGGCAAGAACAAAGGGTATGCGTGGGTGCAACTTACTGTTTCTTTTTTTAAAACTTGCATTTCCAAGTGTGACCAGAATCTTTTTTTCTGCAGTTTTTGAACTATGATATAAGATGAAAACAAAACAGCAAAAGTCACAACTTTACAAGCACCAAAACAAAACAGAAAAACAAACAAAAACAAAGAAAAACTGTTTATGTTAAAGTTAAAATAGAAAAGAGAACTGAATAGCAGAGGAAGTGTTAAACACTGCGGACAGCTGTTTCTCATTAAAAATTAAAGCTCTCAGCTCCTCCTATAATATGTATGTGGTGTACATTTAGCAGATTTGAATCACCTATTTTAATTTCAACTGCTTGATGAGCCAAGCATTGTTTCTAGGCACAGTGCAATAATGTGATGCTTAAGAAGATTGTTACCCGGGGATCCAAAGTGTGGCACTCAGACTCTCTCAGCTCCCAGTCATTACAATAGGCTGATAGAAACATTGGGCACTGCATACATACCATCTGTCTCTGTAATTCTCATTATTCCCCTCAGAAAGGAACCAAAGAACTCCTGCAAACTCCCAGCAGCATCGAGGCTGAATAAGCAGTCACACACTGTGGCTGGCTCACAGCAGTAACACGTAGGGAATGAGAAACTGACTTAAGGACAAATTCATTGGGTTCTTGCTTTGCTGTTTTTGCCTTTGTCATTTTGGCAGTTTGGCCTGTTGGTTATTTTGCCTATAATATCTGAGTCATATCATAAGCTATCCCTGTTATGTCCCACACCCACTACACCTCCCCAACAGAGGTGACATTCCTCAACAGAGGTGCATATTAGAATGCAAATGCTGGATATAGTCTGATCAAATATTAAACACTCTTTAACCTGCCAGAACCATAGTGCAAGGTCTGTGCAATGTCTTATTTATTTGATGGCACAGGTAACAGTCTGGTGAATTCATAGCTAATAAGAGGTCCTTATGTGTCCTGCCTCCTGTACACTATACTCATGCAGCAGTCTTACCTAAACCAAACATTTACAAGTATTTTGATAAATAAGAATACAGTGCTTAACAAATTTATTAGACCACCAGTCACAAAAATGAGAAAGACCACACAGCAACATGTGCATTAATGCAGACTCTTACCTTTCCAGTGAGTTCGAATAAGGAATTTCAAACTGAATTCACTTTCGTATACCTAAATTTGAGCCAGCTCACTGGGCTTCAGTAAGAAATTAATCAAGCATAACGTTCAACCACTAAAACTAATTTTTCTGTTCAGGAATGCAAGTAAATAACTATAATTTGATATCTTAATCATAACAGTAATAATTCGCTTTACTATTTTTTTCCTTTTTTTGTAAAACAGTAAATTTGAAAATTCAATAATAATTATAGTTTAGGATTAAAAACATCATTTTGGTTAGAGAACTTCTTACATACATGTGTATTAACAATTACAGAAACATTAAAATAATTTTGGTAATTACCAGTGCAGTTAATTTAGAGAAGCTGTGGCATAAACCTTACATTTGGTGGTGGTCTAATAAATTTCTTAAGCACTGTACAGCTGATGCAAACTATCACCTGCTGTTTGTTATCTGATTCTTTAGACATTTTTTCAGAGTTCATGTATGAAAACTCTCTTTGTTTTCAAGTTTTGTATGATTTTGATAATGGTTTCAGAGATCCTTATTTTTTTAGTACTGTTTATTGTAACTCGTTTAGTATTTGTGTGTCAGGTCCTTTCTTTATCTTAGGTCTAGCCTCCATTTGTGTTTTGACTTTTCATTAGTTCCCTCTGCATCTCCTCTGTCTTATCCTCCCCTTATTCTTTTAAGTTCAGTCTCATGTCCATGTTATGTTTTGATTGTTTCTCACTTCCTGTTTTACTTTGATATCTGTTTATCACCTGTGCTTCTCTCCCTCCTGTTTCTTCTTAGTCTATTTATGCCTTTGGCTCACTTCAGTTCCTTGTTGTGTTGTCCCTCTTGTGCTGTGTGCTTCAGCTTCTTATGTTTCCTCCTCCATTTTCCATCTCATGGACTTTGTTATTTTTATGGACTCACATGGTGTTCTACTTGTCATGCCTCTTGCAGTCCTGCATTTTGGGCCCTCAAACCTTTCATGCCATCATACATCAAAACGTGACAGTCTGGGGGGTTTTAGCTTGTGTTAATTAGCATCTGAGGTGACAAATAAAAACTAGAGAACTTGTGAAACTCAACGGTTTGGCTATTTTTTTTACCAAAAATGTTCTTTTTGTAGCTTCCTGAATGTTAAATGAAATTCTTTATGCCACTTACATAGCTAGGTATCATAAAAATGAAGGTATAACAAGGTGGTGGTTAGCTTAGTTTAACAGCAAAATTTGCCAACCCTTTCAACTTATTCATATAGCAGGACTAGGGGCAGTGAAATATGAATTATTGCAAATTAAAATATGGAAAAAGGAAGTACACCCTCTTTAAATTCAAAGGCTACATATCAGGACAGCTAAAGCTTGGCTGAAAATGGGTCATGCAACCAGACAATGATCTCAGCAGATATAGCTGCGCTGACAGTAATTCACCGTTTGAGACTATGAGCAAATAAATTTGGTCCAGGAGCTCTAAAGGGGAACATGGTAAGCTATAAAATTTATTCTCTTTTACATAACCCCACTCCATAAAGTTTGGGATGCTGTGAAAAATACAAATGAAAACACAGTGCAGTGATTTTCAAATCTCATAAACCAATATTTTATCCTCAAAAGGGGATAGAAAACAGATCAAATGTTGAAAGTGAGATATTTTACTATTTCTTAAAAAATACTAGCTCATTTTGAATTTTGTGGCAGCAACACATGTTTTTTTATTTATATTTTGCACAACATTCCAACCTTTTTGGAAGTCTGGCCTCTGGAATTATTTGTTTTATACCCCCCACACCACACTTCCCAACAATAGTTGTGCTCAGAAAAGCACCATCACTGTCAGTTGCTGGTGAGAATGCCCCAGATCCACTCTGAACAATTTCACAACGACACTGCCGTCCACTGAGAGTAAACCAAATTATAATGGGATATGAGGAAGCTTATTTTGAGCACAGAAAAGAATAAACTAAAAGTCAGGATAAATTAAAATGTTATCTGGCTATAAAGAGATATTTTGAATTGACAGAAAGTCTCTTTATTGCGACAGATAAAAAACAGAGACCGAAAACAAACAAGCACAGACTCAGTGGCCACAAATTGGCATTAAAAGACACACAAATTATTGCAACCAAAGGATAACAGAATATGTGGATGCTGCTTTACAATTCATTTCCTCTTACAATATTAAACCTTCAGTGAAATAAGAAACATTTTTAAGCTGAATCCTGAAAAGGGTTACATGAGCTCAAGAGAACTAAAAAATAAAAAAATAAATTAATTTTTAAAAAAGCCTTGTAGAATGAGCCACTATATTAATGTATTACTAGTTATATTGCTGCTGTTTTGTGCTGCGAAGTATTTGGAAAAATTGTTTCTCAAATCTTTCATACCAATGAAACCCACATGAATTGACTGTAAATTGAATTTAACTGAATATAACATGTTAGGAGTGTTTTTTATTATTGTTCTTTAATCTTGATGCGTAAAATATTTTCTGACATACACTACCAGTCAAAAGTTTGGACACACTTGACCATACTCCACTATGGCCAAGCGTGTCCAAACTTTTGACTGGTAGTGTATATGAAAGCGGTATCTTCGAATTTAGCTCTTAGTAAGCCCCCAGTAAAAAAACAAATTACTGCATTTGCCAAAAATTTTTCTTTTGAGCTTCTTGGGTTTCCTCTGGGAAATGGGAAAGTCTTGAACTTTAAATGTCAGAAGATCTCTTTGAAAATATGAGCATAATTAGGTTTTTGAGGAGACATGAGTGCCTTTGTGATCAGCTTTCCTAGATCTTCTACTTTTACTTCTAGATCTTCTTCTTCTTCTTCTTCTCTCTTCTTCCTCTTCTCCTGTCTGGCAGCTTCATCTTCAACATCTTTTGTCCAATATATCAATATAATAACAAACCCAAAAATCTTTTAGGTATTCCCTCAAACAGCTACTTGCAGAAAGTTAAGTTTATATTGTAGTATTTTATGTTGGATTTATGTGTATGTACCTGCTGTATGATTTGAATGTTTATTGTTTGTTGCTGTGTTTTATATTTTTATAAGCTTGGATGTTTCCCTGATGACATGCCGCCCTTGAGGCTGTAGTCACAATGTACTGATGACTGGGAACAGACCCAACTAGCATTTACTATTTTCTGTTCCCTTTTACTCCTTTACTCCTTTATTTTAAGCAGATTTGTACTTTTATGTGTTATATGAATACCTTGAGTCTAAAGGGTAAATAAATAAA
>VUQH01055066.1:0-48492 GCA_015106775.1 Etroplus canarensis | reverse complement strand
CTTGCATTTGCGGGTCTTGAACGGCCACCAGGTCCAGGTCCAGGCGGGTCTTGAGCCAGCGGCTCTCAGCAACCCTCTGGTTTCCAACTAGGTCCTCTGAGGGACTGAGCCACTGCCACTCCCAATGAGAACTGAGAAAGCCCAGCAACTCAAAAGAAAGGAACACAAACTGTGATTTTAGATGCAAATTCTAAAGTTTATATAGGGATGGCTTGCGAGCCTTTTTTTTTCTTTTCTCAAGAGTAGTGCCCAGGGTTTATGATGTGCATAGAGTATAAAAGTTGAGATGAGTGAAAACCCGCATTCTTTTAATGGCCAGCAGGGGACAGCTCCTGGTTGAAAAATGACGTGGTTTTCTCAGTGTTTATGGGAAAATTTCTCTGGGAGGATTATCCATCATCACTGCTGTTGACCAATGACTTTTCAATAACAAATCATTAGCCAACGAGCAGACAGTGTCGTCACTTCTGGTTTCAAATAGCCAAGATGTTGATGCTCGATGCTCGGCTCATAATGGGACTTCACTAGCCAATGGGTGACTTCACGGTGGCTTTTATACTGTCTATGGCGATACGGTAAAAGTCCAACATTGAGCAATTGCCGAGATATTAGTGGAAACACTTGGTTGTTGCGAAAAAGGATACAAAATCGACACTTGGCGATTATTTTTGTTTGAAACCACAAAAATAAAACAAAGGACCTAAATGATGCCTTTGAGCCTCTAAATGAGCATACAGGTGGGGCTAATGTATGCTTTTAAATAATCAGTATGCACAATCTGTAAATGTGTGAAAGTGTTGATGAAAAACTAGCAAAACCTAGCTGGCTTACTTTACCCAGCATGGGCTCAGGGGCTGCTTGTAAGCTCAGAAATTTGTGCTTTGACCTACAGTACTAAACAATGACCTTGGAGAGCCCTCCGTAGTCTAGTGGTTTATACATTTATACATACGTTTATACATACATTATTTATCACACACAAATGATTCCCAGCTTGTAACCAGGAGGAGGAACAAGACCGGTATCGGGGGTCACATGTCTGTGGACTCTTAGTGCTGCCCCCAAGCTCACATTATCAGGAAGGGCCTCTGATGTATTAAAAAAAAAAAAAAAACCCATCTGTGCCAAATCACATATGTGGATTCATCCTCTGTGGCATCCCCCTTGGGGAAAAAGAGAAAAGCCAAAAGTATATTCTACTCAACACTGACCTTGCAATGCCAGGTTGCAATGACACTACATTTGTTAGTTTTGTGTGACACAAATCTTTCAACTGTAGTGCAGTACAACAAAAAGATTCACCACCTTCAGGGGATTATTTAGCAATTATGTTTTGTAAGTGAATAATTTACTCAGTTGGATTTTCAGTGATGCAGGCCACCAATTTAGCAAAACATCACCCTACCACAATAAAACAAGCAGCAGTGGAACTTGCTCAAAGCTGATTTATTCATCCAATTGCCAAACCCTAGTAAAGCCGGAGGAATATTGAGTTTTGAGGACCAATGAGGATGCTTGTCCTCTGTAGTGTGGTCCAGTGGTTCTCAAACAGTGGGGCTGGGAGCTGCTGCAGGTGGGGTGTGGCCAACCCGGTAGATAGTATGAAATAAATCCAAAATGAATAGATATGATTTTTATATGAAAGGTTTATACATTACCTGATGTTCTTTCCATACTGTGTATATGTATGGGGTCATTGCTTACTCTTTTTCTCAAACTAGTTGGTAGTTCAATGTGAACACTGCTCAGCCTCAAAGTGCCATCTGCTTAGCTGTGATGCCACTCTGTTACATGTGCTGCAGACAGTACTGACAGTACTATAAACAGTACAGTGGAGTCAGGGCTGCTCTGCAGGACAAATTGTGATAAAATCATCCACGAGCAACTTTTTATTTTCTATCATGTTCTGTAAAAAAACAAGTGTTCATATCTGCGCATATTCAACAACAAAGAAACCAAGATCAGCCAACCAGTATGTTCTGTCAAGTTCCACTAAGTGTGTGGTGTTTTGCATTTTTGCCATTGTGAGCAGCAGAAGTTTCACTCAGCACAGCGCATGCTTTCATTAGCTCCATGCTTTTGACTCTGGGGTCAGTTAAAATGTCAGGCACTAAATGGACACCTTGGAAGGTCTTTTCAAGGCAAAGTGTATGTATGTGTGGGTGAAATAAAGACTGGAAGTAAAGTGGTGGTCATGATGGTGATGCATTGTGGGAACTTCACTGTGCCATCTAGGGCACGCTGCCCTTAATTGATGCTCTACTTCACTGCTGCTGGCACCGTTCTATCCACTGTTTCTGGGACTTCACAGTACACCCTCCCGCTATCTCCCAAACCTTTAGGCCTCTCTATAGCTGCTCTTAATATCTGTAGCTCTGCCATACATCTCCCTCCCTGTGTCTACAGCTCTGGTTCGCCTCTCTTCACAATGTAGCTTTGCTTTGCCAGCATACATGATGCAGATTTGAAAGTTTCTTTTCTTTTGTTCTCGTTATAAATAGCATCTTAAAAATAGAACAAAAGATGATTGTTTGCAATGTGACAACTTCATCAGTGGACTGCCAGCCCACGTTTTTAACAATGCCTGTATAAACGTGTTTCTGTGGGGGCCAAGATGGGTAGTGCTGTTAGAGGCACAAGCATATGTGTATGTTTTGTTTCTGATTCTGTGCATATGTGCATGCACATTTACAAACAAGTTTTTTTTTTTTTATAATCTAGTGAGATTTGAAAACTCACAGTATGTCACCAGGATCATCTGTTCATCTATTCATCTGTTGTATTCTCTTTGTTTTTCTGCTGTGGAGTGCTTTTCTCAGGCTGGTAAACTGAGATTTGTTGTTGAGTTTTTAATAACCTGGTATCCATCCATCCATTTCTGATACTTATTTGGGTCTGTGTCACAGGGACAGCAGCCTAAGCAGAAATGCCCAGATTCCCCTCTCCCACTTTGCCACTTCCTCCAGCTCTTCTTGGGACACTGAGGCATTCCCAAAGCAGTTGAGAGCCATAATCTCTCTAGCATGTCCCGCATCCGCCCTGGGGTTTCCTCCCATTTGGAAATGCCCAAAACACCTCACCTAAGAGCTGTTTACAAACCATCCTAGTCAGATCCCAGAAGCACCTCATCTGACTCCTTTCATTGTGGAGCGGTAGCAGCCCTTTCACTTGAAAGGCAAATGTGTAAACCACTACAAGCCCACCAGGAACAAATCAAATTTGATTTAAAAAGTTTCAGAGCAGCTCACTGGATGACAAGAGGGAATCTGGCTGTAAAGAAAGAGGCATTTCTAGCAATCCAAACAACATTTGCTGAATAAAATATTATAGATACATTACACCAGACCTGTCAGATGTCAGCAATTAACCTGGTATTGAATTGTTATTATTACTGAGAGGAATCGTGGCCTAAACTGCTGAAATGAATTTCCTTTTAACGGTTTTGTTTTTGTTGCTTTGTACACGACACTGTTGCGGATGCTGCTGTTGTTGACCCAAATGTTGCTGGGGTTTGTTCTGCTTTGTTATGAATAAGTTGAGCGTTTCAACATGAATTAGCACTGAATAGCTGATATCAGTTTGACACCTCCGTGCTGCTAAATTTGAGCTACAGTCATGGAGCTTTTGCAGTTGCCAGCTGTCGTGACTTTCCTCATCACTAAATGTGGTGGAGGTGAAACTGTTGCGCGCGTGTGCGTGTTTGCCTGCATCCCTCTGCACAGATTGACACATGTGTCCAGCCCTCTGAGTATTAATGATCATAAACTTTAGTCCATTATCGGATCAGCGCTCTATTTCAAGACTCTCGGCAACCGCATCCAGCTTATAATGGCCCCGAGCTAAAAGCCTGTTGTCTCTGTGCTGTTGTGACGCTGCTCTGTTGAACAGCTGTGTGCGCGCTGGTATCTTGCTGCTCATGTATAAACACAGCCGCCTATTCAAATAGGTGAACACTACGGGTAAGTTCAAGCGAGAACATTAGAGAAACGGCTGAAGTTTGTCATGAAATGAAAGCACAGGAATAAAAATGTTCCTGTCTCTGTTTGAAAAAAGTTCAGCCAATTTTTCCGTGCTGTAATACGTGTTTTTACTTTAGCAGCTGAAAGTTTGACATTTAAAACATTTTTTTTAATTGTAGCCTTTCATCTCTACACTTTATTACACTGGCATTTACAGCACCCTCTACCATTTATCATACATAAAAAAGAAGTCAGATTTATTGGAGGTTTGGGCTTTACACATCGAAAACACTTTATTTTTTTGCCTGGGGCACCTTGCATTGATATTTTACTGTGACTCTATTTTTGTCACTCATGGGAGACAAAATCTTGTTTGGTCATTACTTATTAAATGGCAGCTCTCTTTGGGAACTCAGAGCGAGACGCTGCACTAGTACATATTCTTAAACAAAAAGAAAAAATATCCCACTCTTTTCTCTGCATGGTCTCCATGATGAGATGCATGGAGATTACAGTTTGACAAAATAAATGCAGGTGGTGTCTGGGACTGCATGGAAATGCTTCACTTTGTTTCTCCTGACTGGAGGATTTGGTTTCAGACCTGTTGTGCAATCCTAAAGGGTCCTGACGACAACAACATCTGCTGTTTGAGAGGGAAATCAGGGATATAACCCGCTGGGCCGCAAACGCTTGTTATGAATGTAGCAGTTGGAGATGAGCATATTTTAGTGATCAAGGGTGACAAGGATACTGGGGGTCAGTAGAGCTGCAGCAGCATGTTCGGTGTTACTAACTCTTTTTCTTTAGGCTAATGGCCTCTCAAAACTTCATTAAAAGTCAGCAGAGGACATTGTGTGATCATTTATACACTTAAATGTGTTAAAGTTGGGTCCCTACACTATCAGAAAGTAAAGTACATTACCGAAGTAAGTAACTTCAGCTGCTCCCTTGTGTTTCCCTGAGGGTTCACCACAGCAGATTTGGCACAGATTTTATGCTGGATGCCGTCCCTGATGCAATCATTCCATCGTGGAAAGGGCTTGTATCACCACCTGGTCTCAAACAAGAGACCTTTTGCATGCAAGATGAATATATAGAAGCACAGTGGCTTGTCACCGGGGTGGTACTTCTGTGGTACTCTTTGAAAGGGGGTACTTATTTGAAACTCTGGATACAATTCCGTACCTTTTAGAAAAAGGGCAAATTGGGTACACACTAAATTATTATTTTTTTGCTCCCTTGTACTTTTCCCATCCTGGATGCCCATCCTGACACAACCCTTAATGGCGGGAGGGGCTTGTGTCGCCACCCGGAATCAAACCAGTGACCTTTCACTTGTTAGTCAAATGTATAAACCACTAAACTGCAGAGACATTTGCACATTAGTCTTTCTGGTCAATAGGACATCATTAATTAATTAATGCAAATACATAAAATAAATGTATTTTTATTCATTTATATACTTAGGAATGAACTGGCATTTTGTAATTCTTTTTCAGTCCTACTGAACATCAAAGCTTGAGCTGCCTCACATTTAACCATCACTTGTGTGTTTCAACTGTGGGAGCTAACCAGAGTGCCTGGAAAAACACACCAAGCACAGGCAGAGCAAACATGCTAAAAGATAAGAGTACAATTTATATCCTCTTGTATTTGGTTTATCACATATTTTGTCTCAGATGTTGGACCTTAAAATCTATAAGTAACCATGCCATTTCATTATCTACACCTTGTTAGTACCAGGTTGGACTTCAGCAAAGTGCTTGCCTTACAAACAAAAGGTCCCCGATTTGATTCCAGGTGGGGACGTGAACCCTTCTCACCGTGGAGGGTTGGGTCAGGAAAGGCGTAAAACGGGGGTGTCAAACTCGCAGGCCGCTTCCGGCCCTGCCCCCTACGTCCAGTTGCTGATTTTATGTAAAAAATATCATGTAATTTGGCTCTTTAAAGGGCCACATTACAATTATATAATGAACTTTGAACACATTGAATTATACATTGCAATGTGGCACTTAATAAGGCCGAATTACATGACATTTTTGACATCAAATCGGCGACTAAAAATACGGGCAGGGCCGGAAGCTGCCCACGAGTTTGACATCCCTGGCGTAAAATCTCTTCAAATTACCAGTGTGGATTAATCCACTGTGGCGACCCTTTGGGGAAAATAGAAGGGAGCAGCTGAAGATACAATTTAATTTATTTTTTTGACATGGTAGAATAATGTAGTTGCTGCATATTGATGATGAGAATCTGCCTTTCAACCACATCCCAAAGGTGCTTTGTTGGATTGACCTCTGGTGACTGCAGAGGCCATTTGAATACAGTGAACTCATTGTCATGTTCAAGACAGCAGTTTGAGGTGATTTGAGCTTTGTGACATGGTGTGTTTTCCTGCTGGAAGCAGCCATCAGAAGATAGATACACTATGGTTATAAAGGGATAGAAATGGTCAGCATAGTACTTAGGAAGGCCATGGTGCTTAAATGATGCTTAGCTTGAACTAAGTGATCCAAAGTGCGCCAAGAAAATAACCCCCATACCATTACACCACCACTCTGAACTGTTCATGCAAGGCAGGATGGATCTATGCTTTCATTTTGTCTTTCCCTACCATCCGAATGTCACAGTGGAAGTCGAGACTCATCAGACCAAGCAGTGGTTTTTCCAAACTTCATTTTTCCAAACTTCATTTATCCATTGTACATTTGTAAGATGAGCTTCATTTGTCACATACACAAATACACATAGTACACTGTGCAGGGAGATGTGTTCTTTGTACCTGCATTGAGTTGTAAAATGACCCGGTGATAAATAGACAATAAGCATGGAAGACAGTATAATGAAATATAACACTATGTTTAGAAAATGTACAGAATGTACCTTCAGCTGCTCCCTTGAATTCTCTCCAAAGGTTCGCCTACAGCGGATTAAGCCACATTGGTAACTTGGCAGAGGTTTTCACGCCGGATGCCCTTCCTGACACAACCCTCCATGGTGAGAGGGGCTTGTGTCCCCACCTGGAATCAAACTAGGGACCTTTTGCTTATAAGGCAAGTGTGTAAACCACTACACGACAGGGACACTAGAAAATGTACAGTGTATAAAGAAAAATATATAAAATTTACATCATGTGTAGAGTCCAGAAGGAAACATGTACTGTATGTTAAGAGAAATGTACAGTTTTTGTGAGTCTGTGTGAATTGTGGTCTCAGTTTCCTGTGCTTTGCTGACAGTAGTGGAATCTGGTGTGGTCTTCTGCTGCCATAGCCCATCTGTTTCAAGATTCAACATGTTGTGCTTTCAGAGATGCTCTTCTGCATACCTTGGTTCTAACAACTGTCTATTTGAGTTCCTGTTGCCTTTTTTTAAACTCAGTCTGGCCATTCTTCTCCGATCTGTGGCATCAACACGGGATTTTCACCCAGAGAACTGCTGCTCACTGGATATTTTAGAGTTGGTTGATAATTCAGCTGAATAGGATTCAGTAGCTTCAGAGCCAGATGCTTCCCTTCAGGACTAGTGGACGAAGCTAAAACGAGGAAAAAAAATATGGTGAATCGTAGCAGTGACGACGAGGCGTTAAAACAGATTTTAGAGACGAAATGGTAACAGTTAAATGAATAATAAGAGAGGATGATTTACAATAACAGTATTTACGGTGGCTCGTTAAATAAATGTCTTGTGTTGTGTTGTGCTGGAGGAAATTGGAACTTATGACCTCGGTATTTCTTTAGAAAAACCCTGCAGCCCTGTTAACAACGTTTAATCGGTTTGCTGGGAAGCCTACGCCATGTATGAGTCAAGCATGCTGAACTAGTCACGAAGACCTGAAAGTGAAAAAGAATGGCATCTTTCAGATTTGTAATGTTTTCTGTGATTCACTCTGTCAATAAAAAACAGAGCAGATGCTGTTTCCTGGATAAATCAAAATGAAGTATCTGTCAAAAAGTGTCATGGTTACCCTCAGAGAAATGCTTTCAGACTGGATTTTGTTACTTCAAGCATCCATACCTGACCTGTACATCATATTAGAGCCACTCAGAGGTAGCTGGCACTGATATAGAGCAGTGCAAATGCTCCCAGCTGACAAACCATAGTAATAATTAGCTTAAAAGTAACACTATACTGTATTACATGTCTGGGCTTCAGTTCAGTGTTTAATTCATTTTCACCTTTGTCGTAATTCAATACATTGCTGCAGAAGCTGTGATGGCTGAATGCTGTAAATGCTCTAGCTTTTTTGTCCTGTTCTCACCACACAAACCATTCAGAGCAGCAAAAGGAAAAGCTGTTCTGAGTTTGAGATCCGCTCAAAAAAATCAAACCAAATAGGCTGACAGCGAGGAACTGAAGACTTTTACTCCTATAAAAATGTTTCCATCCATCCTCTTATCCAACTTAGGGTCACAGGAGGGGGTATGAGCCTACCACAGCTGACAATTCAGAAGTAAACCCTGATGACTGTGATACCAGCTGATCTGACCAGGGTGGCAGCCTCTACCTGAACAGAAATCAAGTCAGAAAGCAGCTTAGCATGTTTTCCCTAGAGACTTTACTGCTTCCTTTAGAGCCAGGAAAAAAATACTAGAGCAGAGGAGGAGGGAGAAGAGATAACAGAATGGAAATGAGGAATTGTAATGAAAAGCAATGAGGGAGGGCAATTGAAGTAAGTATAAGCCTAAGGGGGTGGCCTCGGGGGCCCTGAGCGTTGTCCTCTTTCGCTGCCAAAGAATAAGTACGCTGGAAGTGATTTTTCTGTCAGCCTTTCACTCCTACCATCTGCTTATGCTAGGAACATAGCTTTTGCTTTGAAAGAACAGCACTCTTTTCCTCGTTCGTGCTGCAAAGCATTTTAGATGGGCCTTCCAATCCAGCTCAGCAGCTCGTTATGCAAAATGCAAAGCAGGAGTTAATGGAATCTTCGCATTCATGGTTGTGATCATAGTTGTAATGAATTAATGGTAAACTGCAGCAGAGTTAAAGATTTGCCTCAGAAGCACCTGAGAGGATGTGGTGCTTAGAATGCATAATACAATTATCCATCAGTCTGGCTGAGTCTGTGCCTTTGTTCAATGCACGAACGCAAAGATCTGTACTTTCCTCTCTCTCTGGTCTGCTGCTGTGACAGCATGGAGTAAGAGAAAGGTTGCACAGCTAGCATTGATTTTTAGGGCAGCGGGAGGAAACTCCAAAAGAAATCTATTCCATCCAGTCCAGTGATGCAGTGATGAATAACAATGTGGGTTTCTTTTGACCTCTGGAAATCACCAGAGGCTTATTTTGAATCATAATTACAGAACTCTATTGAAAAGTTATATGGACAAAAGTATTGGGCCACCTACAGGAGATTTTTGACATTCCGTTCTAAATCAGTAGGCACTGATATGTAGTTAGTCCCCCTTTTGTAACTGTAAAAGCTTTTACTCCTCTGGGAGGGCTTTCTGCAAGATTCTGAAGTTCGTCTGAGGGATTTTTTGCCCATTCACCCAGAAGAGCATTGGTGAGGTCAGACATTAATCTTGGATGAGAGAGCCTGGCTCGCATGCCCCATTCTTGTTCATTCCAAAAGGTGTTTGATGGGGTTGAGGTCAGAACTGTGCAGGTGAGTCAAATGCTTTGAGCGCTGGGGCACGATCATGCTGGAGCAGAAAACAGCCTTCTCCCTGTCTTGGTAAGATGAAGCATAAAGATTTCACTTCCATGGAACTGAAGGGCCCAGGCCAATCCCAGGAAAAACAACCTGATAGCATTATTACTCCTTCAACAAACTTACAATCAGCACAATGATGTTGGGCAGGTAGCATTTTCCTGGCATTCCCCAAACGCAGACAAAGTGTGATTCATCACTTCACAGAACATGTTTCCACAATTCCAAAGTCCAGTGGTTGCCGTGCTTTATACCCCTCCATCTGATACTTGGTGTGGTGCTTGGTGATTTGAGGCTTGCATGCAGCTGTGCAGCAATGGAAACCCATGCAATGAAGTTCCTGATGCTCAGTTTTATGCTGATATTGATGTCAGAGGAGATTTGGAACTTTGTAGTAAGTGAGTCAACAGAGCATTGGTGACTTCTGTGTGCACCTCAACACTCGATGACCCCGCTCTGTACCTTTATGTGGTCTGCCACTTTGTGGCTGAGTTGCTGTGGTTCCAAAATGCTTCCACTTTGCAGTAATGCCACTTACATCTGAGTGTAGAATATAGGAAGGAGGAAGTTTCATGAACTGACTTGATGCAATGGTGGCATTCTATTACAGTTCTTCTTCTTTCGGCTGCTCCCGTTAGGGGTTGCCACAGTGGATCATCTTATGAATCCGCATATTTGATTTGGCAACGTTTTTACACTGGATGCCCTTCCTGACACAACCCTCACCATTTATCCGGGCTTGGGACCGGCACTAGGAGTACACTGGCTTGTGGGCCCCTGTGGCTGGTTTGGTGGCATTGTTTCAAAGTAACACACTATATATTATTGTATAGAAAATGTATTTATTATTAAATTATTCTGCCCAAACTTTTGCACCTACCTAGTCCCACACTGTTTGTAGAAACACCTTTCAAACACTGAGACAACTGCCTTGCTTGCATGACATGTGTTATAGCAAATCGTCAGCATCTCCTTCGGGCACTCACATTTTTTTTAAACCCAGTAAATATGAGTTGGAGTAAGAGGATATAAAGAATTTCATGAACGGAGTGCTGAGCCCATTTCAGAGAAATTTTGACATTTTTTTATAGTTAGTTACATAGAAAGCCATCATTATGGTAAAAACTGCTGAATTGAAACAAGTGACCTATGACTGATTTAAAATTGATCACTCTGATTCGTGGATTCACATTTCCCCTTTCTCTCTCAAAGTCTTTTCTGTAATGGACCTACACATATTTTTAGGTTAAACCAATTTAACAGTATTTCTGTCCATGCCCCTGACTGACAGTGACAGTAACAAGCAGGACCAGGCCCACCTACAGTATTAACCTCCAGCTTCTTAGCAACAAGCAACAAACAATGACCACCAATAGCAACAATTCCACCCCAGTTTCTCCAGACATTGCATAGTTTGGTACTTCCCGTGTTATTTACATGAATGACTCATCCATAAAATAGTTTTACTTTTAGAGTCTTTTGCTTTCCCTATAGGCTGTGCTGAAGAGATGTGTAAAACGAAAAGAACCCAGTCTCGAACACTTAAAAGTCCGTGAGCAGATGATTTTTCCGGGCTGGCACACTGAGTCACCGCTATCCCAACAAAAAGATCTGCCATGCAGGGGACCTGAGCCTGTCCACCTACCTCCTCTGCAAAACCCTGAAAAGGTCAGTGACCAACACATATGAGAAGATGACTAGCACTGAATAAAAAAAGGCATGCCATTAAAAATTATATGACATTTGGTTTTTAAGCCAATGCTGGTCTGATGAGGAAATTTTTTTATATGGTGAGCTTTGCGAGGCATACAAACTACAGCAAGAATGGACTCTAAATAACGTACAAGATTCACAAGATAAACTAGAAATTAAAGCAACTGAAGCTTCAAATGAGGGCGGAGCCAAGGCACAATTTCAAGAATTTCTAACCAGATATTTGAACTTTTCTGATCATATTAGTTAGTGTATTTTAGTTTAAATAGGCTTATATTAAAGCTTTAAACAATGTCCATAGTGTAAAATAAACAGGTTCTTCTGAAGTATTTCTACAATGAAATTATTACTATGCCTTTGCGGCAGAGGCATGATTTTTTCAGGTTGACAATCTGTAAACAAATCTTGTTACCACTACAGGAGCTGACTTGTTTGCTGTCTCTTTACCAGAGTTTGTGTGGTTTGTAGCTAAAATGGAAAGAAGATCTAATAACATTTTTGAGATCAGATCATGGGGTCAAAAGTCAAGGCCACGGAGAGTCATTAATAAAATTCTTCTAACCATTGTGAGAGCTTACTAAGTTCTTTGATCCTAGCCAAATTGTGTATACTTAATTACTATGATGAACTGATAATATTTTTGATGTTGTGGGATTGAAGGTCAAGGTCACATGGGCTCATCAGTGAAAATATTGTTGCCACCATAGGAGCTGACTGGACTGGGGATCATTCCCAGTGCTTGTATGGTTAATCACTTGGATGGGTAGAAGAATTGAGAATATTTGAATGAATATAAAATGAGATTTTTCATCAGTTGCTGACAAATCTAATTTTATTAAAGCCTCATATTTTTAGGAGAAAATTCATTTTTTGTGCCTCTCCCTTCCTTTCTCAGCTTTCAAAGAATGAAGTATCAACCCCTGCTCTCCCTAGATGGCCGTTCTCCTTTAAGAATGGTGCACGCTTGAAAACTCAATTTTATGAGCACAGCGGTACTAAGTATTTGTTGATCAACAATCAAAGTGTGATATCGGCGCATGAGGACGACTTTGAATTTCTAACCTATGAGCAATGGGAGGATGAGTACAACAACCACTGCAAGCTGCTCTGCATTCCCTTCTTTGCTCAGTACCAAATATGGAAACCCTTTAATGTCTGGCGACAGAACATCCGCACCAAGAAGATTAGTTTGGCTACAAAATCCCTAAAAGAAAGTTTGCTGATTTTCAGTCCAGTATGTGTGCATGAAATGAAGTTTTGTCTTAGTAATCTTGAATTCAAATATTTTCACTAAGAGAAATAATCTTTGAAGTTTACAGCTTTTAATTGCATGTAGTGCTGATTTTATCATGTTATTAACGTTTGTGTATGTCATACAGTCTCTACGCCCTGCACTGATAGATATCAGAAAAATGTGCTGCCAAATCACAGAGACAGGCTTATGTCACATGAAGAAAAACTATACATACACACTGCAGGAGTTCCAAGACACCCAGCTCAAACAACTACAAGAGGTGCACTTGTGTATTTGCGGAAGAATGTTTGAAATGTATATACTGTTTTGTTGTCTTTTTGTGCTTCATCAGTAGCTCATTGGTCTCTTTGTTACTGTCAGGCATCCAGTGACCTGGAAAAGTTCCAAGAACTGGTAAAGGAGGTGACAGTTTGTGCCTCCCACCACTACTTGTTGGAAGTTAAACCTTATCTCGGTGTGTACAGACGCACCACAGATTTGTATGTACATACATAGACCAAGAAGTTGAAAGACTAATCGTGCTCATGTCTGTCATAGATGAGCCAAACAATCTTCTTTCAGGGATCAACATGACTTTTCACTACAACTGCCTCATCCAGTAGGTCCATGTCTTTTGTTTGCCTGCCTATAATTTTATATGCTTTGTGTCTTAATTTGTGTACCAAACACACTGTACTTACCTCCTTTTTGTTTTAACGGTAAAGACTAATGTAAATCGTGACACTACACATCAAAAGCATGAAAAACATAAAGTTAATGATACCTCAGTTCCACTTACTTAATGGAAAGGTAATCTAGTAATCAAGCACAGGTGTCACATTAATGCAGACTCTGTCTCTTACCTCCCCAGCTTTATTCGACTTGTTGACTATTTGGTTGTCACCGCCTTGCACAGCTCTATGTTGAATACAATGGATGAAATACTGGCTATACTCAAGGCACAAGTGGGTCAAACACCCAGCCATGCCGTTATTCAAACCTGGACAAATGACCCTGAGGCTGCATCTGACCCTGCTGAAGAAAAGATGGAAGAGAAGAAGGTAGGGTGATGTTTCAGTGTAACTAACAGCAAAGAGAAAGCATATCAAGTTGTGAAAAAGACACAGAGTTGTATACCGTGTGTGTTTTTCTTGTTATGTGTCTTTTCATTAGTCAGAGTCAGAAACTCCACATTTCCTCCCTGCATTCATGTCCGAGTTGACGCTGGACACATTTGGCTTAACTTATAAACCCCCTGAGGAGAACTTTCAGGTGTGTTTAGTTTTTCAAACTTTTTCAGTTTATTTATTACTCACCAAATACCTATTAACAGTATATTCCTTGTTATTTCCTACAGGAGGCTGTTGCAGATTTCATTGAGCACTTTCAGAATATGATGATATCAGTTAAGACACTTACCACGGATCCTGTTTTTGACTCAGTGATAAATCCTGGAGAGGATAGGGTAATAAAATGTTAATCAGCTTTTCAACGTGACAACTTTCATATTTGTATTTAAGATGAATTTGCTTAAATGCCAATGTTGTTGATATGAGTGAAATATTATGACTATGTTGGGTTTTATTTTGAAATTGATCTGTGATTGTAGTTGTTTTTTATGTGTGTTTGGAAGGTGGTAAAGAAATATAAAAATGGCCCCTGTTTGAAATCCATTCTAAAGAACGATGTCCACTGTCAAAGTATCATGCATGACATCAAGGTCAGTGTTTTTACTACTTTGTTCTTCCCAAGCTTATAACGCCATTCTTACAGTCTTGTGTTGGTCTGACATGTTTTTCTCCCTTAGGAGTCATTCCGGTTTGCCTTTGATGCTGTAAAAGTGTACTCATACACGTTTGAGCGTTTTCAGATGTTCTATAAGGAGAATGAAAGTTTGGATCTGGATGCATTGCAGGGACAGGAGCATGGTAATATGCACTACATAAACATAAACGCTGTTTTGAATCATATCTCTCGCTCACAGTACAAGCATTCAGGAAATAGAATAGCATTCAGTAAATCTCTGTGTTATCTCTTTGTTTTGATAAGAAAAATAGTGTAATTACCAGATGTTTGGACACTTAAAAACAACATATTCACTTCTCACAATGTTCAGCTTTTCCACTGTCATCAAAGTGCCCTTTCCTGTAAACAAAAGTTACATTTATTGAAATGTAACAAATGTACTGAATGCATGTCCTCCCTCACAATATGTTTGCAAAGCTGATATTTTTAATGATTTAAATGTTTCATTGTTTATGCCTGTGTTTTGCTAGCCTGCAGTACTTAGTGCATTTTTTGCTGTTACGGAAATGCTTTGAGAACAAGGTTCACTCTGCCCACACAGGACTCAGATGACTCAGTTTCTGAGGAGAAAAACGTCACTCAGTTTTTGGAAATTGGTTTTAGAGGCCTTTGTGTCAGTTTGACTTTTGGAGCCAAATAAAGAGCCCTACTATTAAGAAGAAAAAACTCTCATAGCTGGTACATATCATGGTGTTTAGTGACATAAATTGTCAGTAGAGTAGAGTAAAGCTGACAGCAGTAAAGAATTTTGCAAAATTGCAAATAACATTGGTCAGTTTGTAGAACTATTCCTTTGTGGCCCTCACACCTGAAATGTGAACAGATTTCCTGTTTTGGATCATATACCCTGTTGTGTGGATTCACAAGTTAATTTTTCTCTACAGTTAAAAGTTGGTATAGGTACTCATAAACATATATAAATGGAATCCTGCTGTTCACAGTAGGTTTTAGTGATAGTTCATATACATCCACAGTTGGAAGATATTCTATAGATTTGTTCCCCGCCATTTGCTTCTGTTCTGCTCTTGTTTTGCTCTTGTTTATTATTATTATTGTAGAACATCTTTCTTTATGAATGTCTTATTATTCTGGAAAACATCTGAGGACACAGTCCAAAGAGGAAATAGGGGTAATGGACATACTTTTGAAATGCAGAAAATGAAATCAAGGCACAAAAAAGCATAAGTAAACAAGTCGTATTTAATAAAAAGCAAAAAAAATAAATAAATTATGCAATGTCAAAGTCTTTTCCTTTTTTGCTGATGACTGTTGATTTTGTCTCACAGGTTTATCCTTCTTTGAAAAAGCGCTCAAGTTATACCACCATCAGCATAAGGAATCCCTGGGTATCCAACAGAAACGCCATCTTGGTCTACTGCTTGTGAACCAAAGAAAGCTAAAAGAGAAGCTCGTGTCTTCTCCCCTCCGATGTCTGGAGGTCAGGATTAGCCTACATACACTGCATGCCTTTTTTGCCCAAAACTGTGGAATGTTTTTGATCTTAAAAATTATCAAAAAACTGGGATTTAAACAAGAGATGATATCGGCCTGTGTTATTACATGATTAGAGGTTTTGTATATTAATTAAACCTTGCTGAATCTAACGGATGAAATACTTTACATTCCAAATAAACACTGCAGCAAAAATGTTGGGGTATGGGTATGCAGATTTTTTTTTTTAATGAATCTCTACTTCAGGTCATTAGTCAGATGCTCACCCAACTTGCTAAGAGGAAAGTGGACGCCATGATCACTGAAATTGGTGAGGCCCAGTTTAAGCTACAGTTTCGTCCCTCCACCAAAACTGAGTTGGCAGAATTTCACGCATTCGTGGACGAGATTCAGGAGAGGGTAAGACACTCATTTTTTAGAGGGGTTTTTCACAAAGCAAATAATAAAACGCTTTGTTTTTTTACAATATATAATCACCAAGCCAGTTTCCTTTCTCCTCCTCTTCTTATGTTTACCAAACCTCACATTTCCCTTTCTCCATTTCATTAGATGACAGAACTAGAAGAGGAGTGGAAAACTGTATGCAAATTGCATAATCTGATCAACATGTACTCCATTTCCATGCCACCAGAGGATCTTGTCGTATTTGGTACATTGCAACCCTCCATTGACTCATTACAAGTCATCATCGACGAGGCATTGGAAGAAAGGAATTCTACCCTGGGCACTTAACATGACCGCATTTATAATCAATCAGCCATTAATTTGAGGACGTATTATCAGCTCAGAATAAAATCTTTAGGCTACATCTGTCGAACTCTCTGACTATTTAAAATAAAACAGCTGTGAGGCTCTCAGTCAGTTCCCCATCACTGAAACATTTACTGTATATCACTGTTTTAGTTACTGTTTAAATACTGTGTGTCTGTTTAAAACTTTACTCACATAATACACTAAACAATGATAGGTCATTTGTCGTGTAGTAATCAATCCCACTGATGGAAAAAGTGTCTCAGTTGGGATCTTGGAGATGTGAATGTACCTTCGGCTGCTCCCTTGTATTCTCCACAGGGGGTCACCATAATGAATTAATCTGCGCTAGTAATTTGGCAGCGGTTTTATGCCGGATGCACTTCCTAACGCAGCCCTCCATGGTGAGAGGGGCTTGTACCCTTACCTGGAATTGAACCAAGGATCTTTCTATCTTGGAGATGTGACTATGAGACAGAAATGATTTTAAAATTCTAAAATGTAGGTTAAATGTTTAAATGTAGTTTAAAGTTACTTTTTGAAACCAGGCTGCAGACAGTTTTTTGTGAGGCCCAGTTGAAACTACAGTTCTATCCCTGAGTTGGCCATATTTCTCATATTCCTGATTGAAGCTGGACATGTTTTTCATGAAAATCACCTAAATCAGTCTTGCTGGGCCTAAAAGATAACACAGGTTCATAAACAGACTCTGTCTTTTCTGTTTGCTCTTCAGTTATATGTTTTAAGTTACAGTACAGCTGAATACTTAGATTTAGAAATCAAATGTTTGAACAGGATTCCAGCTTCATCTCATCTATGGGTTACTGCATCAATTAGCCTTTTTTTGTGATACACTTGCATTTGGTAAAACAACATACCACTGGAACACAGGTGTAAAATTTGCTTTTGTATGCCATTATAGATATTCCTTAAAAAAATTGAAATTATTTCTAATAAGTGAGTTCATTAAAAAATAAATAAGGGAACACTTAAACAATTTATAATTTTGATTTTTGGTGTGTTTTGAAAGCAGCCCTCAAAAGGCTGATGGTTTTGGCTTCATTTTGTTCTGAACAGATTACAGTGTTTTTCGTTGAATAATTTTAGCTTGAATATTACATTAATCAAGATAGGATTTGTTATTAAAGTGTTCCTTATTTCACTTTTTCATAGTTAATATGATGATGTTCTGTTCTGTAAGATAAACTTCATGGTCTGCATTGACATGCGTTCATATTCCTCAGTCCACTGATTTAAAATGCAGGCTCTGCACATTATTTACCTGTTTCCATGGTGAATCCTGGTATTGGAGCTCCATTGATGATGGCTTTCTGTCTTTATTCACGCACACGCTTAACTCAGGGTGAACAAACACAATTAAATGAACTAACTCTGACCAGCCTCTCTGGAACTGAAAACTCAGAGTTGCCCATGTCATAGTTCGTTAGAATCAGAGTTTCTTGAACCTCCTTCCTAGAATAGGGCCCAGGACAGAAAAGTCCAGCTTAAATTACAGGTACGCACAGATTTTGTATTATTTCTTTTCTTTTTATTACCTTTAATTAAAAGCTAGGAACACAACGTCTTAGTGGAACACAAGATTTTAATGCTTCACATTGTTACTCAAGGTGTGTCCATGTTCATGCATCTGCTCCATTTTTACTAAGCCTTTACTACCTCAGCCTTGTTGCAGTGGTGTTTTATGTTGCAGGTGTTCCTGTATGGTCCTGTATACTATATGGTCCTCATTGGGTTACTTTTGTTTGTTATATGGTTTTAGTTGGTTTTGTACATACATCACTCACTCTGCATCTTAAAACGAATCCATGCATTGCTTTACGCAGCTGATACTAACTCACACACACACACACACACACACACATCATGCCCACTATTGCATTTAATGAACATATGTTAATCTTTATTAAGCTGGTAGTGTGCCTTGTTGCGGCCTACAAGCTGGTCACAATGTGACCTTGTGGTTTTTAATGTGTAGGAGCCACAACTTCTAGACATCAATGCAGATTCATCGCATTTGCATCTCTTAAGGAGAAGATCCAGATTTCTGTAAAGGAGCTACAAGCTTGAGTATCAAAATATTTGTAAATTCATACCCGAGCCTTGTGTACATTATTTCTGTAGCTAACACACACGGATCATAGTTTAATCTTTACTGATCTTTACTAATATTTACTTTAGGTACTGTGTTGAACAGTTAGGATGCAAATATAAGGCTCAAAATGTATCTCAAGACTGATTTTGTGTCATTTTTTATTTTTGATGAGAGGGCTCAATTTGTTCCCATCCCCTTGTTAATTTTACCCCTACCTCTGACTACCTAAGACTAACTTTTTTTGACTGGTCACAGTTCTAAAACCATAATAATTAAATAATTGTTTAAACAACAACCTGGTGTTTATATAATAACTATAATTTGAAAGAAATATGCCTTTAGTTTACACTAGATTCATTAAATGTAAAAATGGACTCAAGCCTAAAAATTTTTTACACTCTAGCGTACCGACATATGTGGGCATGTCATCAGCTCAGCTGTGTACTTCCATTTCGCCCATCCCTAGAGCACACTTCAACAACTAGACATGGAGCAGTTTAGCTCACAGGTCAACAGATATAGCAAGTATGTCAACCAGCTTGAGAAGGGCATGTCACATAACAATTTAGTGCCCTGTCTGAAGGACAGGGTGGAAATGATGAAGCACTGGGTGGGTAGAACAAAGTGTTCTGTAGTGTCTGGGATTTCTGTGTGTGGTAAAAGACTTTTACCAGCAATCTCTTTTTAAAATGGTGTCACATTAAAATACGTGCTGAAAGCCAGTAAGTACTGCGACTGCCTAAGTGATATTTATGTGTTCATTTCCGGCTGACTGTGACCACTGATCTGTGTAACCCATATGTGAAACCAGAACACTGAAAGGCCCTGGAGCTTTTGGTGGAGACTCAGTGTGGAGGAACTTACTGTAGCTGCTTTAGAGAAGCTCAGTGGTAAAATGTAGACATTGTGAGCGCTTCTTACTTGGCTTGTGAGGCTACTGACTGAGTGCAAACCACAGGCTAATATAACCATCCATTTTCTTCCACTTATCCAGTTCAGAGTTGGGGGGGTACTGGAGCCTATTATAACCAACTATATTGTGCTAAATTAATTATTTTTGTTTTATTATATGCTTTATATTTTACAAATCATTGGTATATATAGCAAATAAAATACACAGTATTACTTAAACTAATTATTGATGGATTGAATGAAATGTCCTGTCCCCAACCTCTGCTTACAAGCTACTACTGCAATTACAACTAAAGTGATTAAATGACAAAGCACTGACGTCACTGTTCTAAATGAACTACAAAATTTAATTCTTTCTCAGCAACATAAAGATGAAAAACACAAATCTAACACATCATTTAACTTTTGGGTTTCGAAATAGTCTTCAGGAGAGGCACCAGTGGAGACCATTATCTCAGAGGTGTGTGGACTACATAGCAATAATTATACATTTATTATATCTCACTGCAGTAGAAGTTATGTTCACATTGCTTCAGTTAAAAATGATTTATTTTTACTTATGTCATTTTGCACTCGCATACAGTAGTGGAAAAAACTAAGCTTCCATTGTACTCTATGCAGTGCTGTGAAAAACTAAGTACATCCCATGTTTCAGTAGCTTGTAAAAGCACCATTCACAGCAATAACTTGAAGTAATCATGACTTTATCAGTCTCTCACATTGTTGTGGAAGAATTTTGGCTCACTCTTCTTTACAACATTGCTTCTTTTCACTGAGGTATTTTTTATGCCCAGGTCTCCTAAGGTTCCATCACATCATTTTAGTTGGGTTGAGGTCTGGACTTGGATTGGACCATTGCATCACTGTGATTCTTTTCTTTTTCAGCCATTCTGTCGTAGATTTGCTGGTGTGCTTGGGGTCATTGTCCTGTTGCATGACCAGATTTCAGCCAATCTTTACCTGTTGAACAAATGGTCTCCCATTTGACTGTTGTATAATTTTATATACAGAGGAGTTCATGGTCAGTTAAGTGACTGCAAGGTGGCCGAGGTCATGTGACTGCAAAACAAGCACAAATCATCACCCCTCCACCATCGTGTTTGACAGCTGAGGTAAAATGTTTGTGCTTAAGTAATTTCCCTCCAGGGGTTAATGAAGTGTTCTGATTCTGATTCTGATTCTGATATTCTGTATTTGGTTTTCACTGCGACATGGCACTGTGCATTATGGCATCTTCACTTTGGTCTCATTTGTCTAGGTTGTTCAGTGGTTTGTTCAGATCCAACTTTACAAACCAAAGCCATGTGTATTCTTTTTAGAGAGAAGAGGCTTTCTCTTGACATCGCTTTTGAACAAGCCCTGCTTGCTACTAACTGAAATGTAGCTCTTGTGTTTTTTGCAGTTTTTCTGAGCATTGCGTGGTCTGACTTTTTGGCAAGGTTATAGCATTGTGTTAACATACACCTGAATGCTTTAGACCAGCAAAGTGGCAAAAATGGCTGCTTTTATCGAGGTAATTTGACTGTCTGGTGATCAATTAATCAAGTGCATTTGATTAGCAGCACCTGGCTGCTACTTACTCTCTTAATTCCTATGGAACCAGTGAGGGAGTACTTAGAACTGTATGAGCCATAGCTGCTCAAACGTTACTTGACAACAAAGAGAAATATGTCTGTCTTTAATGTAACACCCAGCAAGGACATGATGATCTTGGGCTGGTTTAATATGCATATGGATTATTTCTTCTTGCTTACATTCTTACTACTAAACTAAGCTGTCTTGGGTGTTGTATCACATTTGTCTTTTTATCAGACTTATTATCTTATCTCCTTGAAATTCATGTTTGTGGACGAATGCACATACATGCAAAAATGATATTTAGGAAATGCCCTATAGTTACCCCATGTTGATGAAACACTCATAATGAGTCTTGCAGGTGAACAATCTGTGACAGAACACAGAGTTTACTGTGCTGTCTCATGGTGACTCCAAAGATGTGTTTATCTTGGGAGGCACAGATAATGTCCAGGTTGTAACATATATCACTCAAATGTAGTCTGTAGTAAAACAGCAGCAGTAGTTTAGTATCTCTAATTGTGTGTGTTCCCTGCCTCTGTGTTTGTTTTTGTGTGAAGGTACTCACAGCATTCTCAGTGTGGACACAGTGGCATCTTCACAATATGTAGCTCCATTCAAGCTCAGGGTGGAGAAATTGCTCAGACAGCTGACCCTGTTTAACCAAACACTGCTAAAGACTTACAAAAAAGAGAAAATAGCATAGATTGAGCTTTTATTTGGCTCCAAGTGATTCTGGTCTCAATAATAAAAGGCTTGTGTACTTCAGTAAATATCAGTATAGTTTGATTCAAATTGACTTTGCCCTTAAGTGCTAAACAGCAGCTCTCTCTAGTGGCTGCAGACAAGAAGCCAAAATATATGCTTTGTCAATGTTCACTGAGTTCAATATATCAGATGTGGAAGCAGTGTTTCTTCTTTTTATTCATTTCCCATATGTTTTTTAATACTCCATCTGCTCACATTGTCCCTACTGTCTTCCATCACGTTCAGATTCTTATTTGTTACCTCCTCTTCAGGATGAATGGCTTACATGCCAAAGGAATTGGCTCCAGATATCAAGAGGCAGCTGCTTGCTGAGGCAAAGATGTTTCTCAAGGTCAACATGTCCTGGAAAGAGTTCATGGTTAGGATTAATAGGATCCCCAGTGGCTGTAAAGCAGCCACACAATCTGATACGTGACATACAGAATGCATGGAAAACAGGCATTGTATGCATGCGAATGCTGAAAGATGAACACAGAATTACATGAAAGAAGATTGTGAATACAAGGACACACTGCTTACAATCCTGTTGTTTTTTTTCCCACACTGATCTCTTGGAGACTATACACTGCAACGATGCGCTTTTGGATGACATACAGAAGAGTCTGGAAGCTTACCTGGAGTCCAAGAGAGTCACCTAATATGCACACATGATTTGTTTGTTAGATATGAGAAAAACAGACCTTTCGATCCAACTTCTTTTTTTTTATTGAAGCATGTTTACATTACTTTCCCCTTCTTCCATGGTTATTAGTATTGTCTTTGAATATATAGTGAAATTTGCATTGTACAGTACTCATATGTCACTCTACAATCTTGTTTATAAGAAAAAAAAATAGTTGGAATGCTGTGTAATATATACTTAAACCTTTTGGTTTTTAAGTATATGCAAAATTTGAATATTATAGCAGCGACAGTTGTCACAAAAATTATGGCAGCTTATCTTGTGCTCATACCTCAGTATATCATTAGGCAATGATGGTGCTTCATAGATGTGAAAGTTATCCTTGCAATGTGAACTAATGCAGCCCCTTACCATCATGGATGTCAGCTTTGGTACTGGATAACAAGCCTCTCCTCTTATCTGGAAGATCATTTTGCACTGATAAAGCTTATTCTTAAATTGTTTAACTATTTGCCCTCTCTGCTATTTACCCTTTGTCTTTGGATCCAGTGATGAACTGCTGAAGATTCTGGCTTGGAGATATAACCCTCAGGCAGTGCAGCCTCACTTCTGGAATTTTTTGATGCCACTACACAACTGGAGTTTGCTTTATTGCCAGAACAACCCTCTGATGCTAGAGACCAGAAGACGATGTATAGCAAAGACATCCTTAATATGAGAGAGAAAAGGTCAGGTTTGAATAACCTTAACACGTTTGGTCATTATTCTCTGTTGTGGTGTTTTATTCTGCCCTGTTATTCTCTTGTGCCAGTCCTTGCGAAAAGGGTGAAGAGTAATTACTGAGTGAAAAAGAAAAGCCTTATGCTTCCTCAGTCACTTGTCTGGCAGGTTAGACTTCTTAGATTGGATCACTGAATGAGCTTCTAGTTGCTGTTAGGTAACTAGTAATTCTAAAGCAAGAAGAAGCCTGCATTCATGTCTTATTCCATTTCAATTCAGAGATGTTTTATTACAGGCCAGTATTGTGCAATTAATGGAAGGAAGTGGCAATTAATGAGGAAAAAAGTGGCATACCAAATTTTAGTTTGGACCCAAAGCTAAAAAAAAAAAATTCTTGCTTGATAGCTGAGAGTCCAATCTCTACTCAGTCTTAAAATACAGTAAACCTTAAGATGAAACAGATGTAATCACGTCTTCGCCTGTGACTGATGTTGCCCTTCTGTGCATGTAGCTATGTTTTATTGCAGGTCTGAAAGCACAAGGGAATGCCGAAGACTGGCTTTGCAGAAGTGGAGAAGGCTATGTTCTCCTCACTGCGATGGCTTAGTAAGGCTGCCATTGCACCAGGTGAAGTCAGGGAGGAATGTGTGGTGGCTGGATATCCATATCAAGCACACGCGCATGCGGCCATGCATGGTGCATGCTGTCTTGTGTATAGTATTACATTTCTTAAATTGAAAATTGAACACATCAAGACATCATTAATATAGTTTCAAGTTATAATATAGTTACATCATTAATACAGTTATAAGTTACTGTTACTACTTACCAGCTATATTAACACTGAGCTCTTCATAATTGTCAGGTTGTTCAGGAGTAAACCGACACTCTTACCATCATATTATCTAAAGCTTTGATAATTTCTCTATTTATTTGCTTTTTCAATACTTTTTGCTTTTTTTTTTAAAAAAAGATTTTAAATTCACTTTGGATTTTATGTCCACAGATCCATGACTTATCCATGACCATGAGTTTTTGCTGCCTTGCAGGAACGTCAAGTTGCCAACTCTGAAGAAAATCACAATAATTTCTTCACTGTGTGGTTAAACATTTAATTGGACAAAACTAGCCAGGACTTTTTTTAATGTCAACTTTATTACTGGAGGATGCCTGTGTGGTTATGTTTGCGTGAATTCCAGAGATTGAATGTCCTGGCAGCGCTGATACAAGGACAGCTTTCTACGTGACATTGTAACATCATCACAGCCCTCATCACCACTGATGTCCATGCCAGAAACATTGTCAAAGATCCAGTGAGGCAAAATGCACAATAGTGCAGCGGTTAGTGGACATCTGACCACTGAAGTGTCTTTCCTTGGTCTAGTATAACAGTTACAAGAGTTAACTGGAGATTAACTGGAAATTAAAATGACTTGAATTTTTGTTCAGGTGAACACCTGTAGATACACCCATGTTACTACTCGAAAATGGACCTAAACAACTGTGTAGTCACAATGGCACTGTTCAGTTACATTTATGGCAATGAATGTCCTGGAACCTGTCCTAGGGTGGTTATTACACTACTCATGATAAAAGAGAATATAAAATTAAAACTACATACACACAGGTTCAGTTCCATTTTAAGTATTTGGATAGTTTACCTGGAGAACTGAAAGGGTGAAACTTTTCAAACTACTTACAGCACGGAGTATACCTACTAGTACTTGCAGGCGGCTGTGGCTCAGGAGGTAGAGCGGGTCGTCTCTCAACACGATGGCTGGCGGTTTGATCTCTAACTTCTCCAGTCTACATGTCGAAGTGTCCTCGGGCAAGACACTGAACCCCAAATTGCTCCTGATGTATCCAATGGCGTGTGAATATGTGTATGATAGTTAATTGCGCTTAAGGCTTAGAATAAAGCTCTTTGAGTGCTCAGATAGAGTAGAAAAGTCCTATATAAGTACCAGTCCATTTAATAAGTACCTTCATTTAAACCTGGAATTACACAAGCACTTTTAAATGAAGCGTTACTGACACCAAAATTGGTCACACCATTTTTTTTTTTTTTTACATTTTGTTAGGCAAGCTTGCAACCCAGCCACAGGGGCCCACAAGCCAGTGTACTCCTAGTGCCGGTCTTACACTGTGGCACATTTTTGTAAACACCATGTTAATTCATTTAGAGTACTTTTGAATCCACTAACAGGTTAGGGTTAGTTGTTACTTGTGTTTATCTGCTGTCTTTTTCAGATTCATAGAAACTTTCATCCTTCCCTCCTTTTCTGTATTTCTGTCTAACCTGATGTGCAGGGCCATTGCTATCTGTGTCTTATAGGAGCTCTCTTGCTGGGCTTGGGAGGTGCTCCAGCTGGGCTGGCAGGGAAAGGAAAAAGCTGAGATCATGACAGAATTGCAAAGGCCCTGATCATCCAGTATGTGGTCTTGAACCACTCTGATGGACTTGACTGCAAGGCCAAACACAAGGGATTGTATAAATCTATATCCTTAATCTGGTTTTATTTTTTTTTATCTGTTATTACATGTTCTTTTTGTTTCCTGTGTCTTTTCTAAATAACTTCCACTACTACAAATGTTTTGCAATAAAATACATTTAGGGCTTCCTCTCATAATCTGACTGAACTTACTAAGTGATTCCATTAGATGGCACTATTGCTTTGTACCAGTTAAGCTGTACAGTTGTGAGCAACTACAATGCTACTCTTTCCTGAGTTAATAAAGTAATTGTTCAGAGGCTGCTTAAGTTAATAGAAGTTGCATATGGCAGGAATTCAACTGTAGCTACCTTAGGTATCATACTTTATTAAGCTAATAGAAATGTTTTATTGACATAGTCATTTATTACATGACCAATTTACTGCAGGACCCTACGAGGGTCAGCTCTTTAAAACCATCTTTTTTGTTTGTTTAAATCAGTTTTTGTCGATAATGATCAGCTGACAAACGCACAAGATGTTCATTTTAATCCATATGTAATAATGTTTGATTGGTTTTAGAATATGTCTATATTGTAAAAACCCCAAAACTTGAACTCTTGAACTTCAAAACCGACGTGTACGTTCTATTTCCTGATTTATTCAGTACTTTGTCTTGCATTTCATGTAGGTTGGAGTTGAGATAGCTGAAAGCACATACTGACAAGACAGGTGGGAAACCATTCTCTCTAGCTTCTGTGGAATGTTATTCCTAGATGACACCTGAAGTCTATTAAAGTTGGGCAGGTGCTTGGATTTAGTCAGGCTGGAATCAAATTTTTTTTTTTTTTTTTTTCAGACCTTTCTCTGTGGCTTACCAACCTATAGAACAATCTGTCATATTTGGTACCACCATCCACAAGATATGGAAATTCAAACCATGTCACCCTTTTTAAAGCGGAAATTACCGATGACCCATATAAAAAAGCAAAAGATGTACAATGTCTTCTTTTCAAGCCCCTCTCACCATGGAGGGTTGTGCCAGGAAGGGCATCTGATGTCAAACCTCTGCCAAATTACCAATGCGGACTAATCCACTGTGGCGACCCCTTGGTGGAGAATACAAGGGAGCAGCTGAAAGGTAAATTTTTTCCGCAGTGGAAATTCAGGTCTTAAGTATTAAGTACAAGTCATTATATTTTAGTCTAGTGTCTCTGAAGGGTAGTGGTTTACACATTTGTCTTACAAGCAAGAATAGAATACAATACAATAGAACAGCCTTTATTGTCAATTCAAAACACAAGTGTACAGTGCAACGAAATTTAGGATTCACTCCATATAAACTTTATGACAGGACCTTAGAAAAAGAAACTGTGTTGAAATAGTCGCTAGTAATAAAACCTAGAATTTCAATATAACATATAGCATATGGACTTAGCAGCATGAATGACAGGATATAAATATTGTGGTGACTATAAACATATGTACATATTTACATAATGGCATGAGACATAAGATATAATATGGTTGCAACTATAAAGATATGTACATGGCGGCGTGAAGAAGAGATATAAAAGACCCCTGGTTTGATTCCAGGTGGGGAAACAAGCCCTTCTCACCATGTAGTGTTCTGTCAGGAAGGACATCTGGTGTAAAACCTCTGCCAAATTACTGCTGTAGTGACCCCTTAGGGAAAAACACAAGGGAGCAGCTGAAGGTGCATTTTTCACATTACTATATTTTTAGTCTCAGTTTTCCATAGACAAGGTCTGTTTTTATCAGTCGTAGATTTTTACAGATGATGGTGCAGTTCGTCTGTGGGTTGGCTGAATCAGGTGTTGGTTGAGCTTGGTGTTGTTTTGATGAATTTACATCAAATTGACAAACTGACATCAAAATGTTGTCTGCCATTGCTCAGCAGCTAATAACCATATACACACAAACACACACACCTATGCATACAATCACATATGTATTACACATATATTTTTATTATACACATATACTGTGCTGGAAAACAGGGCTACTGGATTACTAAATATAAATATATATAAATCCCACGGTGGGAATTTCCTCAACTGGGAGTTACTACTGGTAGTTATTGCTCGATATGGACAAAATGAAACCTTTTATGCTTTTTTTGTTCTAATTTTTATGTGTATGGCTTGTAGCTCACAAAAATCAGAACATGTTTTTTTCATGACTTTCAAAGCTATGAGTATAGTTATGGTTTAAATAGCAAGTTTCAAAACCAGTGGAACTGCTAGCCAAAAGTATTATGTAGACTTTCCATTGAAGACGTTCAGCTTTAGAGTCTGCAGGTTAAATTGCTTAGAAATGATCTCTCTCATCTGTGTTAGGAAGCTATCAAGTTTTTTGATTTGAGGGCCGGGAGATCAAGCTGTTGATGATATGTGCTGCATTCATCAGTATGAACCCAGGCTACACTAGAAGAACAGAATTACCTGACAGCCTTGAAACTCTGTTTAGACAATAGCAATGCTGGTTTCAAACTATGCTCTTATTGCAGAGGTAACTGGTAGCTTATGTGTCTGTGTCCTTCTAAATTCTCATATTTTTTCTCTAAAAAATGATTCATCATTTCTTTTTTCCTTGCTCTGTTTTTGACTTGAGCTTAGTTGCTTCTCTGTCTCTATAACTGCTTCTCTGTTCTCTTGTACTCAGAGGGGTTTGAGTCCAGTAAAACCCTAACAAGGGAGAAGACCCAGATGTACCAGCTGTGCTCAGAGCAACTGTCCCAGCAGGACCACTGTGACCTTGGGATGAGAGCTGTCAAATCTGTCGTGGTCATGGCAGGGTTAGAATATCACACTGACTCATGTGCATTCAGCTATCTAGACAGACAGCAGACAGGCAGACGCCCACCTTTACGGAAATGTCCCAGGGTGACCACTGTGACTTCAGCACACACACGCACATTCTCTTATAAAAGAAGGTACACTTTATTTCACTATTAGGGTTTTAGATATCAGGACATATTAAAAATCATCTGGTTCCAGCAGGATTTGAAATTCCTTAAATCTAACATCAGCTGTGAAACAACACACAACAGTTTCCACTGTGGCATTAATCGTTTAGCAAAAATGAAGTTAAAATGGAGTTTGCTCAGGGATCTGGCATGAACAGCTCTTTCAAAGTTCAACCTCAAATTCTCGATTGGATTGAGATCTTGGCTTTGACTTGGCTAATCCAGAACATGCACCTTGTTGTCTGTGAATCATTTCTGTGCCATTGTCTTGCTGAAAAATAAATCTTCTCCCAAGCTGTACTTCTCTTGCAGACTGAGTCAGATTATCCTCCAGGATTAGATGATACAGTATATTTCTGCATTCATCTTCCACTCTGCTTTTACAAACCTTCCAGAGCATAGTGGTGGCAGCATCATGCTCATGGTGGAGATGGTGTGTTTTTGGTGATGTGCAGTGTTTGGTGTTTGCCAAAAAGCTCAATTTTTGTCTCATCAGACCAAAGAACTGTCTTCCAATTGACCTTGGAGTCTCTCACATGCCTGTGGACAAATTACAGGTGGGCTGTGATATGAGTTTTCTTCAGCAGTAGCTTTCTCTTTGGCATTGTCCCCTACAGCTTCGACTGGTGAAGAACCCGGGCAGCAGTTGTTGCGTGTACAGTCTCTCTCATCTGAACCGTTGAAGCTTTAAACTCAGAGTGGTCGTTAGTGTCTTGTTGGCCTCCTTACTTTCTGCTTTCCCAGTCACTCAGATTGTGAGGATGGCTGCAAAACAAGCCCAAATCATTACCCCTCTATCATCATGCTTTACAGCTGGTATAAGGTGTTTGTGCTGATATGCTGCATTTAGTTTTCACCAAACGTGGTGTTGTGCTTTATGGCCAAACATCTCTGCCATGGTTTCATCTGTCCAAAGGACATTGTTTCAGAAGTCTTGCAATCTGTTCAGATGCAACTTTGCAAACCTAAGGTGTGCTGCCGTGTTTTTGTTTGTTTGTTTGTTTTTTGTTTGTTTTTTGAGGAGAGAAAGCTTTCTCCTGGCAACTATTCCAAACAAGCCATACTTGTTCAGTCTTTTTCTAATTGTACTGTCATGAACCTTAATATTGAACAAGCTAACTGAGGCTGGTAGAGTCTGAGATGTAGCTCTTTTTATTTATTTATTTATTTATTTATTTATTTACAATTTCTAGGAGCATTGCACAGTCTGACCTTAGGGTGAATTTGCTGGGGCATCCACTCCTGGGAAGATTGGAAACTGTCTTGAATGTTTTCCTCTTCTGAATAATTTTTCTTGCTATAGAATGATGGTCTTCATATTGTTTGGACATGGCCTTTTAACCATTTCCAGATTGATGGGTAGTAACATGGGTAGTAACAGCTGCAGATGAATGCCAATGTTTTTCCTTCTTGGTATGCATAGTTCCCACAGACACGTCACAACATACAAGTTGCCGCCATTGCTATAGGCAAACTGTAGGTGGCTGTGCATTCAGAACACTTGAGGAAACATTGCCAACCCAACCATTAACAAACTGATTGTACGCCTCCAGTGACTTGTAGGCCTGGAATTGCTCACTGGTATAAAAGCTGCATGCCAACAGAAGAAAATGGTACACATCTTAGAACCCCATTCGATCCCCATTCCACTGGAACCATAACATGGCGAGCAGTGCCGATTTAGCGTTCCCAATTGTACAGTAAAAATGTAAAATAATTTTACTGTGATTTTTTATTTCAAGTTGACATACAGTTTCCCGCATTATATGAAAATATATTTAAATGCATTCATGAACTACTTAGAAGAGTTGTCCATGCTGTTTCATTTTCCTTTATGCGCTTTTAAGCTTATTTGCTTTCATATTTTAATTTTTATGAATATTATTGTCTGTGGTTAGTAAGTGACTGGCATGTAAACTGGAAATGGAGGATTTTTCTGCAATATGACTAATATGTAGTGAAAAACAGGTTTTTGTATGACCATTAATGAAACAGAACTAGTGGCATTGTATAGTGATTAACTGGAAACTTGGACTGACTCTACAATATTAAATACCCTACTTTGAAGGAAATGTTTAGGTCACAGACAAATGCACTGAAAAAGTAAAGTAATGAGTAACATACTGTTTGTTCTTGGGTGACTGATGAAAGATAACTCTCACCTTAGCGAGAATATGGTTCTTATTAGAGCACTGAGGGACTCCAACCTGCCAAAGTTCCTCACTGATAATGCTGTGCTGTTTGGGTGAGCCTATCTGAGATGAACAATTTCTTACTTAAGGTCCAATTGCAAGCATACAAGTGAAATCACAATATGATCATAACATGATTTCCCAAATTAAAAGATGAAGTCTTATGATTAAGAGGTTTTTTTACATTTATATGTTCATGTGCATGGCAGTCTCCACATCCCTCTTCAGTGGTATCCTATCAGACCTGTTTCCTGGCACATGTGTGCAACACTCCACTACTATGGAGTTTCTGATTAAGTGAAACCTTCAATCCTTGGATAGCATGACTTAAAAGGCAGGGTACAAGAGTGAAACATCATCTCTTTTTATCATTTTAGATTTTCAGGTATTGTTTATGCTTTGCCTAAACATACATTCTAAATGATATAACAAGTATTATTTATAATTTTTCTTATTTAGCAAATTTCATGAAAAAACAAACACTTCAACCCAGTTCATTCCAGCTGCAGACATAACTCTTAAATAGGTCACAGATATTTTAAATAATTAAAAAATGTGTTACTCTTCCTTCCTACTAGGTTATCCAGCGTTATGAGACAATGCTAATGCACCATGATGTAATGTTGGTGGGGCCGACTTGTGGAGGTCAGACCACTGTCTAAAACATCCTGGCAGACACTCTGGAGACCTTCCATCTCACAGGGCACCAGGCCAACATCTCAGCTTGTCAACATCCTGTCAAGACCTATCTGCTTAATCCAAAATCTGTCTCAATGAGAGAGCTCTATGGGGAGGTACAGGCAGTCTTACAATTATTATATTTGATTCTCTCTGTCTCTGCAATAACTTATTTTCAGTGCCAGTCACTCAGATTAACACTCTGACACTGGAGTGGCAGAATAGACTGATGGCACTGAGTATTCGTGATGCAGTCAGTGACATGAGTAATAACCACAAGTGGGTTATCTGTGATGGGCCACTTGATGTCCTGTGGATTGAGAACATGAGCATAGTGCTGGATGACAACAAGATGCTCTGTTTGGCCAACAGTGAGTGGCTCAAACTTACTCCATCCATACATTGATGTTCGAAGTTAGAGCCAAGCAGAGGGAAAGTAGAGTTGAATGACTTGTATTGTCAGTAGACGCATTCTGAATTCATATGCACAGTCCTAAACATGAGCTCAAGTATAAAAATCTAATGACCATGAATTTGTAGCTCCTTAGTTTAAAGCGTGCTCTTTTATAATTGGTGCTTGCAGATGAGCTTCTTAAGTCTCCTTCATAACATTTATTTTTCAGCTCCTGGACTTGACTGTGGCATCTCCAGCCACAGTAAGTCACTGCCTGGTATATGTTGATCTGGATTATTGGTTTAGGAATCAAGGTGGGTACATGTTATTTCTTCGTTTCTAGATGTTGTTTATCATGCACAGTTAGCTCCATCAGTATTTGGACAGTAGCACAATTTTTTGTACCTTTGGTTCTGTACAGCATCACAGTGGATTTTAAATGAAACAGCCAAGATCTGATAGAAGTGTTGACTTTCAGCTTTAATTCAGGGGGTTTAACAAAAGGACTGCATGATCGGTTTAGGAATTAGAGCCATTTTTGTTCATAATTCCCCATTTTCAGAGACTCAGAAGTAATTGGTCAAACTAATATACTGTATGTTTGTATATTAGGATTGTTCTGGGGCTTTTTACTGTTTGGATGAGAATTCTTTCTAGAACCCATGGACATAACCAAATGCAGCATTTCCTACCATGAGACGCTCTGCCAGGCCTAACTGCAGCTGCCTTCAGTTGTTCCTTGTTTGTTCATCTCTCTGCCTTCAGTTTTGTCTTCAGTAACTGAAAAGCTGTTCTGCTAGGTTTAGATAAGGTGACTGACTTGGTCATTAAAGAATATTCCATTTCATTCTGATCTGTTTTGCTGCGTTTGACTGAATCTGAGTGGAGAGTATTCATCTGGCTACTTCTATCGCATCATCAATAAACACAAAAGTGACCAGGTTCCATTGGCAACCATACACATTCATGCTATGACATTACTTCTACCATGTTTGACAGATGATGTTGGATGCTTTGGCTCTTGAGCTGTTTCTTTCCTTCTTCATACTGTTCTATTCCCATCTTTCTGGTTCATGTTAATCTTGGTTTCATCTGTCCAAAGATTTTTTTTTTTTTTTACAGAACTGGGCAGGCTCTTTTAGATATTTTTGGAAAAGGCTAATCTGGTCGCACTGCACCTTGTTTTAAACCCTCTATATTTACATTCATGAAGGCATCCCTTGATTTTTGACTTTTCCAGTAATACACCTACCTCTTCAAGCATATCCTTGGCTTGGTTGTGAATTATATTTTCATAACCAAGTAAAGAATTCTGTGATTATCTACTCTGGTTGTCTTCCATGGTCCTCCAGGCATTTTAGTGTTCCTGAACTGACCAGTGCATTTGTTCTTTTAAGAATTGTTTCAGATTGTTGTTTTGGCCACTCCTGAAGGTTTTGCTATCTCTCTGATTTGTTTAGTTTAGTTTTTTCAGCATAGTGATGTGCTCCTTCAGTTGTATCAGACCTCATATTGAGAGTTCCGATGAACAGTTACCAAATGCAAATTAAACTTTGGAATCTCCACCAGATATTTTATCTGCTTAATTTTTCATGGTATAAGGAAGAAACAAACCTCACCTGACGATGAAACATTTGTGAGGAATTACTCTTGCATTTAATAGCCTCAAGAGCAATTTAATACAATTTTCGTTTACTTTGATTCCCATGGGTCAGTTTTTGCAGATTATGTAAATTGCTGTTCCTTGTATCTGTTTTTCTTTCAGTGCATAGTTCTGGACCTTTGATCACAGTCCAAGCTCTGGGTGTTATTTACACATCAAGCACATTTCCCCCATTTACGTCATAGCTTTACTTTGTGTGCGTGGATCTGTGACTGTGTTGTCCTGAGTGTGTATTTACTGGCACATGGCTGTTAATGTGTTTTTCCGCACGTTAAAAGCAGTAGAAATTCAGCATCATCATAAACTTTGATGACAACCCATTGCAGATAATAGCGGCATTAGCCCTGAGCCTTTTGGGGTGACTTAACTCCACAGTAAGAATGGATCATCTCTCCTATCAACTTACAACTCTCTCTCTCTTTCCCTCACTCGCTTTTTCTTACTATGGCTAATTGACTGAGTCTATGCTGTTTGCTTTTGTGTATCTCCCACTTTTCAGCTCCTTTAATAAGTTTTTGATTAACAAATTTTGGGAAGTGACTTTTTTTTCCTTGTTTAAGTGTCGCATTCTTTATGTAACAGATTACACTTTCATCAGTTGTGTGGAGTAGTTAGAGTTCATTAGAGTTTAAAATTAATTTTGTATTGATTTTCTTGGTTATTTTTACTGGGGGACTCTCTCGCTTTCTGTCTCTTGGGGGATAATGGTCTATTTATTCTAATTCTCTGTCACTTGTCTAACACACGTCCTCCAGCTATTAGGATGTGCACCCACTGAAGGGATAGTTCAACATTTTAGAAAATGAACTCATTTGCTTTTTGTGGCAGAGGTTAGATGTTAAGCTCTAAGCCATTTTCTAAGCTCAAAACTTAAGTTAGACAAGCATTAGGAAAACAAACAGGAAAAAACAGCTAAGTATGCCAAATTATCAAGGTTGCTTTCGTTAATATGTAGACAAATACAAGTGTCTGCATACACTTAATATCCTGCTGCATTCATCCCTCTAAACATTATTTCCCTTTTAACTCCCTGCTGTCTCCCCAGCTCCCAGACCCAGACATAACTGATGGAGTCATTTAAATAGTACGTGGAGAAAGGTCTACAATTTGTGTTGAAGCATCGTGCCCAAGCAATTCTTCAGGTGGACATCATTAAAGGCACCACTTTGTGCCCCTTGCTTGAGGCACTGCTGCTAGGCAATGGAAAGCCAGACTCTAATGTGGTTTAGCACAAGATTTAAATGTCAGTTTAGTCCATTTTATTTAATTCTCTGAAGCATCAAAAGAACCACTCACTTCATTTAAATGATGACAGTTGCACAATGCATAGCTGACAATGCATGGACAGACACTTTGCCTAAACTTTACAAGGCAATAATACTATATAAATATTTAAACTATTTGATAAGAGCAAGCCATAAGCTATATGTATACTTCATTTTCAACTCTCATTACATTGTTGATTACTGATTGAGATGCCTTTTTTTCTACCTATCTTTTTTGGAGTGACAGATTCTCAAGCAGCTCAATGGTGTACAATGTCAGATTTTCATATTTTGCTACCTATGTGGAGTAGGTGACAACCTGATCAGTTCTTATTGGGATGCTTTTGACACCTTCCTCAGAGAGCAGTTTGAAGACAACAACGATTCCAAGGTATAGATGTATGGACCTGTGCTTACATCCACCATGCAGAGAGTTAAAGCTGCCACTCAAACCATATTTTACCCCTCATCTGCATCGCCAAGAGTCAGATCCATTTCCAGTGTGTTAGCTGGTTTTAGGATGAAATTTATGAAAAGGCCTGACGGTTACGTATGAAATAAAAATTCTTATGGCACTGAATATCTTGAGTGAAGCACAGCTAATCCACAAGAAGCTTTTACTCGGTCAAAATGGTGCATTGATAAAATAAAGGCACTAGGAAAGTGCATCAACATTGTATATTTTAGTAATGCCCTCATAAAACAACCATTGCCTGTCATTATTCTACCATGGCATTGTTTGGAGGTGTTAATATTACAAAATTAAAAATGGAAAAATAATTTTTAGCTCATTCAGCTGAGCTAATACCATGGCAAGGCATCTGTCCATTCGTCCACAAGTCACAGAAATCGCTACTCCTCCTGGAGTATTGATCAAATTTTAGTGGAACTTGCACACAATGATCATCTAAAGAGTCCTCACTCAATTTATGCTCAAGATCAAGGTTAGGGTCACATTTATTATTTTACATGCACTTCTCCATTTTCACAAGAATTGCTACATGGTATCCAGTATGTAGCCATAGTGCTCAACCAAAGATGATGCCTTTGGTATTGGTACATTCTCAGTAAGAGGAGTTTTGCAATGAGAATATCAATGCAAACCCATTCATTTCAAGAACCATACCAGGTCATGTATTTGTGACAATACTGCAGATTATTAATAACAGGTTGTCTATTGAGAACAATGTAGCCTGAGTCAAACACTTTTTAAAGACAAAAGGTTCAGTGTTACAGTGTCAGTGCATGCCCATATTTTGTCTTCGGTTTAAGAATTTTTCCCAAATTCCAGAGCTACTTAAAACACCAAGAGAGGGGTTAGCCATGTAATTTGTTTTTTTCATACAGTTGCCCTTTATGTTCCTTCTTCCACTGCCCATCTACACATGAACTCTATGGCCATTCATCCATCTTTTAAACCTTTTTTCATGTCTTTTCATCCTTTGTCAGTTCCTTGTATGTTGGTTCTCCAGATAACAAGAAGTTGGTGGTCTTTGTGGATAACCTGAATATGCCTGAGCTGGACAGGTATGGATCTCAACCCCCTTCAGAACTCCTGCACCAGTTCCAGCACTTTTCTGGCCTCTATGGCAGAAACAGGTTCTTCTGGGAGGAGATCCAGGTATAAAAATAAAGATGAGTCACAGCGTAATGAGGCATTTGACAATAATAATGTATGTGCATACATCAGACTTTGGCTGCATGGAGTTCAGCAGATGGCTGGTAGTGTTCTGTAGCACATGGTTGTAAATATATTTGCATGTCAGTGTTCAGTGAAAACAACAGTTTTAGTTACGTTAAAGGAGCACTCATAGATTTTGAGAAATAGGTGCATTGGCTGTTTAATTATAGTTACACAGTTACAAGAGGACAGAACTTTGAAAGTACGACTTGCACAGCCAGACTGGCTATAAGATAATTGCTCATAAATCTAAATATTTTGTTTTCTGTATTTATGCATACTAGCTTTCCAGTCAAAAAATACTGCCAGCAAGTAGACAAATTTTGGCATTGCCAGAAAACACTCCAGACAAAACTAGTCTGGATGTCTCTTCCCTCCCCATTTCCAGCTTTTGAGCAAAGCTAGGCTAAGCTGTCTAGAAACTGTACTTGCTTCACAGAGATAAAATGGAAATCGATGTCCTCGCCTAACTCTCTGTAAGAAATGTCAGTGGGCCTTTTCCAAGGTTTTAGATTTGTTTAAATTGTTTTTTGTTCACTTAACAAAGTGTAGATATAGCGCTTTTATTTTTATTTTTGCTCTGTCAGCATGAACCTAATTTGTTCTCACTGGTGTTTTTTTAATGAAGACTGTCCATTTATTTAAGGAACCCATTCGTCTTGTGTGCTGTGTGGTAGTTTTTTCGGACCCATGTTTGTATTCAGCATTTCTAGAAAGTTTGCTTCCTTAACTTGCGGTACACACACACACATACACACACACACATACGCAAACCTGATGCTCCTTTCGACTCCTTGCCCAGATTTTTGGAACATTATTGTACTGTCTTCTGATGCCCCATACCAGTACCCCCTTCCTCAAATAGACCATCTTATTTTAATTTGAGTACCAGTGATTTGGGCTGATTTTGAAGTTGATAGAGATGCCGCAATCACTGGACTATCTGTTGTTTTCCAGATGATGGAATGTCAAGTTTCAAAGCAGCAGAGATACCATTATTGTATTGTTCTGGGAATATTTTCCAGTGATGAGAGATCTTCATAGTTTTTATGCCTTTTATATGTTTTCAACACTCCTTCCATCCTTTCTGTTCCTTCTCAGGAAATGACCATTAAAGGAGAGTGTGCTCCTCCAGGTGGCTGTCACCACCCTCAGACAACAACCTCAAACAAATCTTCAGAGTCAGGAGTCACCCGAAATACGCACGGTATACAAAGAATTACTGCCCTCACTGAGTTCTCGATGCAAATTTTGAGTATGCTGTGCACTTACATGACAATTACTTTTCCCTAGATATCGTGCCCATTCTTTTTTAATGCCATGCAAGGTTATTTCATCTGGAATTTTGACAGGTTAAAGAATACTATGTGGCCAGCATGCAAACTGTACATGAACTTCTCTCTGTGATATCTTGTTCTCGCATTACATCTTTTTAATTTCTTCATTTCACCCTCCTCTGCCACTATTAATTTTCCATATGTCACTCTTTATGTGCTCCTTAATGGTTTTTACACTCTCTTTTCAAACCCAAGCTCCCTCCAGGCTATCCTGAATGGTTTCCTCAGTGAATTTTCCAAGACAGCAAAGAGGCCGGATAGATTGTGGATGCAGCGGTGGAGTTTTGAGTGCGGATCTGCTGCCCACTCCAAGTCCCATTATGTTTTTAATTTCTGGGACCTCTCCAAGTGTGTCCAAGTTAAGTCATAAGCATGCATGCTGTTGGGACAGATCACCTCTTTGGACGACCAGGACTCTACAAGTTGCAGTCATGAATGTGTTACAGTGATGAAACTGCTAAGACACTGAAGTTTGGATTTTACACAGTTGAAAATAAAAGGACAGAGTAATGATGAGACAGAAATTAAAATAGAACACAGATAAAAGTCACAGACTATCAAATGTCAATTACTCTCTGTAAGGAAAAGAAATTGAAAAAATGTATAACAAGTGTTTATGTTTATCTACATATATTTTAAAAGAGCAGTCATATACTATGCTTTACTTGTAATTACTAAAATTAATTATTGCTTGTATAATGTGTGAAAAATGAAAAATGGCCTGCTTTCATGAGTAAATCATGGTATGAGACATATAAGACTTTAATGTGTTATGTTTTATATTCTGTTGCATTGTCAAACAGATTTACTATCGGGGTAATGGGGCATTTTTATCTTTTTTTCTTTTTCTCATATGGATAAAGATGCTTTTTATTCAGATAAAGAACATCTTTTAGCAGATAATATGCACATTTTTTTCCTTGACAGCTCAAACTAAACTTTTGCTTTGCTAAAGAGGCTGACAGATACAATGTCTATCTTACAATACAATGTAAATCGTTGTACCTTCACAACATGGGGCACAGCTGCAAGTCATCTCTTCAAGCTGCAGTACCAGCATTTATAAGCTCTGTCTCTGCCACATGTCCCTGAATTGTGTGCACCATCATGGCTCTGCCTTCCCTCTCTCCCTTCCTCCTTTCCTTTACCCAGCAGGCATCATTACCACACTGAAATGGAATGAAGTGGATTCCCGAATTTTCTGCACACTGCTTGCTCAACATAACTAGAATGTCACATAAAAAACACATAGTGCCCTATAGCAATACATGCAGTATATTTGGAGAAGGGTCAACCAAGCCATTCACTCCCATAGCCACTTTTGATATTATTAAAACAATATTTTATTATATATTATATAATGAGAACATTTTCAGTGATTCTGAAAGTGTGGACTACAGTGCTACTGGTGGGCCACGAAGCTACTGCAGGTGAAATGATCAGAATTGTGATTAGAGGTTTTAGTGGGCTGCAGAAAAGTTTAACATTTCAACATTTTGTCTTAGAGGTGGCTCAGGCCCAGGAAGTAGAGCAGGTTGTACTCTAATCAGAAGGTTGGTGGTTTGAACCCCAGCTCCTCCAGGCTAAGTATCCTTGGTGAGATATCTACCACCAAATTGTTCCCAATGAGCACATAAAGGCTTGAAAGAAAGCACTGGGTGAATGAAGTTTGTAGCAAAAAGTACTTTAAGCACTCAGAATAGGTAAAATGTCATATAAATGTCTGTCCATTTAGATCAGGAGAGGTTGTGCATTTTTTTTTTTGAAAATCTTCCTGTTTTCCAAGCTTTTCTGTAGTTATTTTAAGAAGTTCATTCATTCTTATGTATAGTGTTTCCCACAGTGTAATGGCTTACACATTTGCCTTACAAGTGAAAGGTCTCTGGTTTGATTCCAGGTGGGGACACAAGCCCCTCTCCCCATGGAGGGTTGTGTCAGGAAGGGCATCTGGCTTAAAATCTCTGCCAAAGTACCAATGCGGTTTCATCTGCTGTGGCGACCCCTTGGGGAGAATACAAGGAAGCAGCTGAAGGGACATTTTTTATCCATTCTCATGTATCATCTTTACTGTTCTTGATGCCCAGTTATACTACAGTGAGAGCCGAGTCATGTAACAGTACAATCCCACTGCAGGCAATTCAGATTTTTTGTTGATTTTTTGCGTCATTCACATAATTTAAATGGGACCCCCATCAGACTCCAGTCTGGACAGTCCGGCCCTGAAGTGATGTGCATATGCAGAAGAGAGCATGACGTCACATGCAGCATGCTGTGTTTAGCAAAGTAAATATGGATGCTACACATAGCATGTGAGTCAAACTTCACTTTCTTTCCAGTGACTAGCTACATCAACACTGTCTGTCATGCTTGTTTTGTGCATTGTTCACATTTGATTTTGCTGTATCTCGTCTCCTACAGCGCAGAACTATGACGTCTGTCTCACTTCAATGATGGAAAAGTTGGATGAAATGCGACATAACCGTTCAGACTGAGGTCACTATGAAAAACATGCGCTAAACATCCAATTTAGGACCACAAATGGAAGTGTTCTGAATCCGGTTAAAAAAAAAAAAAACAGATCTTAGCTGTTCAGACTGTCATAGACAAATCAGATATGGGGCACATATGGGCAAAAAAATCGAATTTGGGTCACTTTTGCCTGCAGTAGGAACGTAGCGTTAGAGACAAGACCCAAATCTTCCATCTTTTCTGCCCTGAATGTCAGCGGTTTTTCCATGACTGACTCATCAGCTCCCAGGAAAAGATCTGTTTCAGTGCAGATGGCCAGTAAGAACTCTCACAAAACTGCCCCAGTGTGTTTCGTTTCTGAATACACAGTTAATTGTTAGCAGCTGCATGTGCAGTTATATTTTGGTTTCGAGAGGTTTTTGCCAGGCAGATATTTTGATCTCAACTTAAAACTCTCATTTTTCAGGACTTCATAAGGTCAAATTCTACCTCCAAGAAAACTGTACTTTGTACTTTGCATAAAAATACCTTACAGTATTTATTTATTCCTAATGCCCTCCATTAAGTAATCCATATACATAAATGGTGCAGAAAAGGAAAATTGGTCTGTATGAAGATCTGATAGATATGAATAAGATCCAAGCTGTACTCCAGGTTTACCTTGAATGCCAACATGACCTTCTCCAAGGAGACCAAGTTGTTTTTCTCCAAGTGTGTGTATCCCCTGAGTAGCCAGATTTTTTTTTTTTTGTAACGTAAATTCTTAGTTGGTGGTTGATGGATTTTAACGGTAGGTGGTACAAACTGTGAGAACAAGGTTACGTCAAGGACAAAGTAACACAAGAGTGTATAGTAAAACTTTTTTCAAATGGGATATCTGCAGTGACTGTGATTTGGATGAAGAATAATTTTTCTGATCAGCATTTCAACTTGTTTATTCCTTTGGGTGTAATTAAAGTTCAGTGTTTGATGGAAGCAAACACACTCAATACAGTTCAGAATGCGGTCTTGAAACAACACATTTCATGTAAATTCTTGTTTTTTGTGTATTTGGAAAAGCAGAAACTGAGAGGATGTCAGTGTTCCTTGACAAACTGTAATTTTACTCTAATTTACTTTTGAATAGCAAAAAGCTTTATTTTGACATGCCTCCCACATAGGTAAAATGTATGCAGTTTCTTTTCATCAAGAGTAGTGTTGTATGAAGGCAAACTTTTACAAGTGTGTTCTCTTTAATTAAAGCTATCAGTATATAGTGTTTTCATCAGGACAGGATGCATGCCTCATATTTAATTAAATGTTTGACCTGTGTATATGTAATATATGTCAGTATTTCATGCTTTTTTTGTTAAAATCTTAACAATGTTTTGGCCTGTTATTCTTTAGGATTGGCCATATGATTTGCTAGGAGAGAGGCAACGTCCTGTTAGTGGGTGTAGGTGGCATGAGAAAGCAATCACTCGCCCGGTTGGCAGCCCACATGCGTGGATGTCACTGCTTTGCGACTGAGCTGAGCCGAGGCTACAACTATGACAGCTTCCATGAAGACTTAAGGAGGCTCTACATGATGGCTGGTGGGGAGAAAAAATATATGGTGTTCCTCTTTACATATACTCAGGTATTAAAGGGAAAGACTTAGCAAAAAACAAAAAAAAGTACTTATTGTATTTCAGCTTGGTGAAAATACAAGGGAGCAGCTGAAGGTGAATTGTACTTACTGTTTCCCACTTGTTTACATATTGTAGATTGTAGTGGAGGAGTTTTTTGAATATATAAACAGCCTGCTAAGCTTTTAGTTTTTTGTGAAAGACAAGCTGGAGAAAGTACTTGCAACCTAAAGCCAAAGAGGCTGGAATCAGTGAAAAGAACAGGGATGAGGTATGCACAGACGTGAATACATAATGTAATGTAGAAACATATTCAAGCAGTGAAAATTAAGTACAGTATGCAGTTTATCTTCAGTGCTAACCAAGATCAATCCAGATCATTCGTGCTTGGGGTACTTGAGGCAGCATGCTGGAGCGTTGGTAAGCTCCATTGCCTCACAGCAAGAAGGTCCTGGATTGGAATCCATCGGCCATCCGGGGCCTTTCTTTGTGCAGCTGTGTCTGCGTGGATTCTCTCCGGGTACTCCAGCTTCCTTCAGCAGTTCAAAGACATGCATGTGGTTAGGTTAATTGGCAGTTAGTTCTACATTGGCCGTAGGCGTGAATGGTTGTCTGTCTGTGTTAGCCCTGTGATAGACTGGTGACCTGTCTAGGTTGTACCCTGCTTCTAGCCCTAAGGCAGGTGGAATAGGCTCCAACTACCCCTTACCCCTCCACCCCACCCCCACTGCAACTCTGAATTGGAGAAGTGGAAGACAGTGGATGGATGTAGTATATCTACATTATTTTCAAGACAACACATGAATTCAGATTGTCTTGAAAGATGCGAAGTTGCAGAACTTTGCTCTCAGGTACTATAGCAAATGTTAGATGTAATGTTGAACGATTAAGTTGATTATTGAATGTGAGGAAATTAGGCTGTGGGAATAACATTCCACAAATATCCATATTCTGAAAGGTATTGGTTTCTACTGTGATCAGTTTTCTTAGGCTGCACTTGAAGGACTACTTTAACATTTTGGGACATATGCTTGTTGTTTTCTTGATGAGGGAGAGGGGGAAAGAAAGGTGTATGATATTCATATACAACTCATATAACTTGCATGTCTATATGGTTTATGTAAATCTTAGCTCAACACAAAAATTGAAAACAGCAAATCAGCTCTATGTAAATGTAAAAAAAATGTACCAAAAATTTTAAAGTTCTTATAAGTATAGAAGTACTGTATATTACTCTGGAATGCATGGAAAAGCCAAAATTTACAACACTACTGGATACGCTATATGGAAAAAGCATTGGGCCACTTATACATTACATCTACAGGAGCGTTTACGAAGTTGGTCTGTCCTTTGCAGGTATAGTAGCTTCCACTCTCCTGGGAAGATTTCTACAAGAGTTCAGAGTGTGTCTGTTGAAATTTTTGCCCATTCTTTCAGAAAAGCATTAATGAGGTCAGACTCTAAGGCCCAGGCCAAACCTAGAAAAACAACCCATAGCATTATCCCTTCTCCACCAAATTTCACAGCTGGCACAGTGCAATCAGGTAGGTAAGGTTCCAGTATTTGCCAAACCTACACTGTTCCATCAGACTGCCAAATAGAGAAGCGTGGTTTGTCACTCCAGAGAACATGTTTCCACTGCTCCAGAGTCCAGTGTTGGTGTGTTTTACGCCACTGCATCAAATGCTTGGCATTGTGCTGGGGCATGTAAGGTTTGCAGCTGCTCAGCTATGGAAACCCATGCCATAAAGTTTCCAGCACACAGATTTTGTGCTGATGTTAATGCCAGAGGAAGTTGGGAACTCTGTAGTTACTGAGTCAGAAGAGATCTTTAATGTGCCTCAGCCCTTGGTGATTAGCTGTCTAACTTTAGATGGTCTGCCACTTTTTGGCTGAGTTGCTCAGATTTGTAAACACTTCCACTTTGCAATAATATCACTTTCTGTATGTGTACAGTACACAGACCGCCTAAGAGGGAAGACACTTCCCCAACTTCTTGCAATAGCTGCATCCTATTACAGTACCATGCTAGAATTCAGTGAGCTCTTTAGAATGACTGATTCCTTCACAAATGTTTATAAAAGCAGACTAGATGGCCAAGTGCTTTTACCTGTCCATGCAGCCATAATTTTCTATACCTGTGTCAAAAGGAATTAATGAAACACCTGAATTTAATGATAAAGAGGTGTGACCCAATACTTTTGTCCAAATAGCGTGTGATAATCAAATGTTTGAAATTGTTTAGTTAATAGCATGACACCAACAGTATCGAGAGCCACAATAAAATCTAACATATTGTTATATTACTTTCTAATATTAGAGGAGTTCAAATGAAGCCTGAACTTTGTGAGTTGTTTGAAGGAGGCAATTAAAAACTTGCACAGTGTCTGAGTTTTCACAGTGGGCCAAAATAGTCACAGACTCTGGGCAAAAACAGTCAGTTAAAATCAGTGCCCCCAAGCAAACAGAAATAACACATCCGATTCGATGTTTTCTGCCTGTCGAGACTAGACCTCCAGAAATGATGAGATTCTCTATGTGTGTGTCTTTTTTCTTTGTCTGTGCTGATGCCTTAAGGTGTTCCAGTATTTCATCTCCTGTGTATGGGAAAAACTTCACATTGTGCTGTACGTGAGCCCTGTGGGGGATGCTTTTAGGTCCTGATGTTGCATGTTTCCTTCACTGGTTAACTGCTGTGCTATTGACTGGTTCATGTAGGTATGCTGAGATAACTCTGATTTTTCTGAAGGCTACTCAGTTTTATTTAGTTTGTGCATTACCTAGGATCGTCATGTTCTTATATTGAATATAAATGGTATATAAATCCATCTTAATACAGTATGAATGCCACAAGCACATTCACAAGCACACACATGTTGTAGGGATTACTTATACATGTTTGATTAGACACATCACTCTCTTTCTTTAGGATCATTATTGTGCGAGTCTAACATTAACACCATGCTGTTGCTGCTTGCAGTTATACCCAAGATGTAATATTTTTCAACTAATGTACCTTTGGCTGCTGTCTTATATTTTCCCCAAGGGGTTGACACAGCAGATTAAGCCACTTTGGTAATTTGGCAGAGGTCTTAGACCAGATGCTCTTCTAACACAACCCTCCATGGTGAGAGGGGCTTGTGTCCCCACCTGGAATTGAACCAGGAATCTTTTACTTAGAAGGTGAATGTGTAAGCCACTACACTGTGGGGGAAACCTGTTTGAATTTTATTGATTCTTTTTTATCATAGTTTATGGCTTTCAGATCATAATATTCTATTCATATCCTTTGATACGGGGTTTTTCATTTTAACATAATTGTAAAAGCTTTCACCTTTTTAAAAATGGCTTATTATTGCAACTTGTAAACTTTTCTTTTCCTCTGTGGAATCACGGTTCACTTAACAACAGCTAAACCTGCAAATCCTTGCCCTCACTTATAACCTTCTCTCCCTTTTCTGTCATTCTCTGTATCCTCTGGTGTTCAGTGGCCTCAGAAGGTGGTGCTTTGTCTCTGAAGCACTTATCCAGAATATGGACTTTGACAGCGAGGGCCTAAAACAGAGCTTTTCAGCCATGTGCTTGGAGAGACACGTTAGTGTTACTGACACAGCAAAGTGCTTCTACTTAGAGCTATGATGATGTTACTATACCATATGAAGCTTATCAACCTCTATCTGAGCATGCTTGACAACAGGAGATGGCAGTTGGTTTTGGTATGTCGAAACATTTATGGGTGATCAGTTTTCGAGTTTGTTGTTGCTGATGAATTGTTACCTGAAATGTAAAAAAAACAGCAGCTAGATCCCGTAGCTAATGGCTAGAAATAATTGCCGATTTTAATGTTACTTTGACTGTAATGAATTTTGTCTTGTTTTGTAGAATATGTCAAATATATTATGCAAAATGCATGTCTGTGTTCCTGTGTAGGCCAGGGACCACATATAGAATGATCTCTTTAAGGAGCTGGAGACATGAGCTTGTAGACAAAATGAAAGTTGACCTGTCTGCTCCTGAGCCAGTCCTCAAATAAACATGCACTGATGTTGATGCTCTCATGGAAAAAAATCAGGAGAAAGCTGATGAGGTCTGTCTGCATCTGTGTTTTCAATGTGTTATCTGTGATACCTATTTGTCAGTACATAATGGAAATATATGTCCATGCCACAGGTGCATAAAGTACAACCTCAGCTCAAAAAGGTTGGGATGCTGTGTAAAATATAAATAAAAGCAATGCAATGATTTGATTATAAACCAATGTGTTATTCATAAAAAGAACATAGAAAATATAAAGACATTTTACTGTTTCATGAAAAATACCAGCTCATCTTAAATTTAATGACAGCAGCACATCTCAAAAAACATAACAGGGTCATGTTTACCACTGCATAGCATCCCCTCTTCTTCTAACAACTGTAAACGTCTGGGAACTGAGGAGACCAGCTGCTGGACCTTTGGGAGAGAAATGTTGTCCCATTCTTATCTGATATAGGATTCCATTTGCTCAACAGTCCTGGGTCTTCTTTGTCATGCACTGTGTTTCATGATGCACCAAGTGTTTTCAGTTTGTGAAAGGTCTGATCTGCAAGCAGGCCAGTCCAGCACCCAAACTCTTCAACCATGCAGTCATGCTGGTGTAATAGCTGTAGCATGCAGACTAGCATTGTCTTGCTGAAATTTGCTCTGAAACTTGTATATACTGTCCAGCATTCATGGTACCTTTCCAAATGTACAAGTCGCCAGTACCATAGGCACTAATGCACCCCCATATCATCACAGATGTTGGCTTTTGAACTGACCGCTGATAACAAGCCGAATGGTCCCACTCCTCTTTAGTCTGGACGGTGCTGTGTCCATGATTTTCAAAAAAGAAAAGGAAAAAGGTTCTTCAGTGGCACCCCTGTATTTTTCCCCAAGGTGTCACCATTGTTGATTAACCCACATCAATGTTTTACACCAGATATCCTTCCTGACCCAACCATTCATAGTGAGAAAGACTTGTGTCCTTATGTGGAATTGAACTGGGGACCTTTTGCTGGTAAGGCAAATGTGTGAACTACTACACTACAGGGACGTGGCTATGATTTCAAATTTCAATTCATCTGACCTCAGAACAGTTTTCCACTTTGCCTCAGTCCAGTTTAATTGAGCTTTCACACAGAAAGGACGGCAGCATTTCTGGATCGTGTTCACATATGGCTGTTTCTTTGCATGACAGAGCTTTAACCTGAATTTGTGAATGGCATGAGGAACTGTTTTCACAGACAATAATTTCTGGCAGTGTTCCTAAGCCCATGCAGTGATTTCCATGACATAATCATGTTTGTTGTGCCAGCAGTGCCAGCAGTGCCACCCGAAGATCACAGATGCCTCTGTAGCAAAAGCTTGTCAGAATCGTTTGTTGAAATTTTGTCCTGTAGATGATGGAATATTCAAAATCTTTGCAATTTTACGTTGAGCATCATTATTCTAAAATTGCACTAAAATTTTTAGATGCAGTTTCTCGTAGATTGCTGACCTCTGCCTATCATGACCTGTGTTCCTGTGGTGGTTTTTGTGTTCCCGAGGCCTTTTTGTACTCCGTGTCTCCTGTCGTGCCTCCCTGTCTGATTCTCCCTTTCCTGTTTTATTTTGTAATCTCACTGTTCCGGTGCTCCTGCATTCTGTTGTCTTCCTGTCCCTGATTGTCTGCAGCTGTGCACCCCTCCCCCCTGTATCTTATTGCTCGTTATTAGGAGTGTATTTATTCCCTCACCTTTGTCTGCTCGGTGTCACGTCATCGTCTTAGCTTCCTGATTTTGTGAGTGTGTTTCCTCTTCTGCTGTGCTCAGCCTGCACTTATCCTGGAGCTTTGTTACTTCTTTGCTGGACTGAATGAAGCCAGTTTTATGCACTTTGGCCTGCCTTCGAGTCCTGCGTTTGGGTCCGCACCTGCACACTCACACCACTGCTTCATGACACTGCCCATCTTTACTTCTTAGAGACTCCTCCTCAAGAAGGTGCTTGTTTTATATCCAGTCACATTGCTGTTGCCAGTTTATGGAAGCTTGTTTCTGCCACTAAAAAAAAAAAAAAAAAAGCACTCCACAACCCGAAATTTTGAGTTATTTTCTCGAAATTTTGACTTATCAACTCGAAATTTTGAGTTATTTTCTCAAAATTTCAAGTTAGCTCTGCTAATCAGTAACCTACATGAATGACGTCATTTCCTTGTTACCCGGAAGCTGAAGGCCTCAGCTACCAATGCTACAGCTAAGCTACCAGTACTACAGATACCGGTCATGAATGTGCAAATTGCTGAGTGTTTTCAGCGTGGTTTTACTAATGATGAAATCCTTGCGTTACTAGCTGAATCACATGGCGTTACTATCAGCAAACGTACTCGCGGAAGGATTTTACACAACAACAGACTTTGGCACAGAAAGAACAAAACAGATGAGGAAGAGGTGGCAGCTTTTATACAAGCACAACTGGAAACCTCAGGACAGTCTCATGGGTATCGCTGGATGCA
>VUQH01055063.1:0-19620 GCA_015106775.1 Etroplus canarensis | reverse complement strand
ACCCTGCCTGAACTCTCTTCTTCACCTCTCTTGTGCTCTGTCCGTTGCTTTGGATGGTTGATCCCAAGTATTTAAACTCATCCACCTTTGCCACCTCTACTCCTTCCATCTTCACTGTTCCACCTGCCTCCCTCTCATTCACACGCATGTACTCTGTCTTGTTTCTACTGACTTTCATTCCTCTTCTCTCCAGTGCATACCTCCACCTCTCTAGGCTCTCCTCCACCTCCTCCCTACTCTCACTACAGATCACAATGTCATCTGCAAACATCATAGTCCACGGAGACTCCTTTCTGACCTCATCTGTCAATCTGTCCATCACCATTGCAAACAAGAAGGGGCTCAGAGCTGATTCCTCTCAAACTAATTTCAGTAAATATAACATCCCTACTTGAGCTTAACATTCTTCTGGTGTTCCTCTCTAGGAACTGAACGAGAACCAGTCAACACCAAAGCGGGAGAAACAGGAGTGGTTGGTGCATCAGAAGGAGTGTCTGCAGCAGCTCCAGGCTGAGGAAGAGGCCGGCCTGCTGCGGAGACAAAGGCAGTATTATGAGGTGCAGTGTCGCCAGTACAAGAGGAAGATGGTGCTAGCGCGCCACAACCTGGAGCAAGATCTACTCAGAGAGGTACTGTTTTTAACATTAGTTTAAATATTAGATCAACAATTCAGTTTTAAAACATTGTGGATTGAAGTGCATTATTATCAGAATCATAATACTTCATTACTCTTATTGAATATCACTGTGATTTAGTGATACAAGTGAAGTTAGTTTCAGTGTTATCCAGTGTTTATAAGTGTACTTTGTATACACGTTTTAAAGCAAAATTTTAGAAACATCTTTGAATACGATGTTGAATAGAACTGGTCCTGCAGTTGGGCATTTAGTGGCGTTTTACTTTGGAAGTCTCAAAAATCCAATTTTACACAACATGTAATGCATTAGATTCTGCCAAGCATACTCTTTACGTGGCAGCAAACGTTTTCTGAGACAGAACCATCTGAGAAGTCATCTTTGCAGACTGTAAAGAAAAAGGGCAGGCACATTCAAAAGATACCTAGCAAATGATTGGATGAACCATCAGTTATTTGCCTTCTACATGGGCTAACTAACCACAGGAGGTAAAGAGCACCACAGGGGAAACAAGCAGTAGTCTGGAGAGCTTTAAGAACTAGCCAAGCAGTCAGTGTATTTAGCTATGTAGTTAACATGTCAGAATCAGAATTGTGGGAATTGTATTTTGTTACAGACGCTCAGTCTTATATAAATACATATAAATTTGAAAAGCATTCGATATAAATTTGAGAGGTAAAACAAGTAACCCTGTCTGTATGAATTGCCATATATCAGAAATAACTCTAAGCTGGACGAGTTAGTTTGATGGCCACAGGTAGGAAGGATTTCCTGTGGTGTTCTGTGGTGCATCTTGGAGGAATAAATCTACTGCTGCATGAGCTCCTGTCCAGCACGTCGTGGAGAGGGTGTGAAGGAATGTCCAATATTGTCCTTAACTTGACAGCATCCTCCTCTCTGACACCACTGTTAGAGAGTCCAGCTCCACACCCACAATGTTACTGGCCTTGGGGATCAGTTTTTTGAATCTGTTGTTGTCTGCCACTCTTAAATCTGCTGCCCCAACTCACAACAGCATAGAGAATGGCACTGGCAACCACTGACTCATAAAACATCCTGACCATTGTCTGATGGATATTGAAGGACCTGAGTCATCTCAAAAAATAGAGACAGCTCTGGCCCTTCTTGTAGATGGCTTCTGTGTGTTTAGTGAAGTCCACACAGACCCCATTGATGGAAACAGGTCACTAGTGTTTTTGTCCTTCTCATGTCCACAACCAGTTCTTGAGTATTTGTCACCTTAATCTGCAGATATCAGTAGATGATTCCTGCTGTCTTTTTTAAAGAAAAATGGTGCAGTAATTGAATCATGTCTCCTGTCATGCCTGGACACGCCCCTAACTTTGACCTTTTTGGCCAGTTGGTGGCAGTAGTAGATGTATTTGATTTAAACTGACCATAGGTTATGTATCTTGAAGCCTGTCAGATTATGTTGGAGTTGTAATCTTGGTAGAATTCAGCTGGATTGGAAGGATTCCTGTCCTCTTAATATTAAAAATCACCTTTTGCATCCTTTTTTTTTTTTCTTCAGGACCTGAACAAAAAGCAGACTCTGAAGGACTTGGAGTGTGCTATGCTGCTGCGTCACCATGAGTCCACCCAGGAGCTGGAATTCCGCCAGCTGAGTTTGGTGCAGCGTACGCGGGCCGAGCTGATCCGCACGCAGCACCAGACGGAGCTCACCAACCAGATGGAATATAACAAGAGGCGTGAGCAAGAGTTGCGTCAGAAACACGCCATGGAGGTCCGCCAACAGCCCAAGAGCCTCAAAGTGAGTGACAGCGCCCAGAGCCAGGGGTCTCCTGAGGAGGGAAAGAGCCAGTCAACAGAGGGGCCGAGCAGCAGCTGGGACAGTGAGGCAGGGGCAGAAGAGCTGGAGGAAGAAAAGGAGAGTGAGGTGGTAGTGCATGAGATATATAATGTTGAGGATGAGCTTGATGGACCAGTAATTGGATTCAAAGATGATGACGTTTTTAAGGGAGGAGTAGATGAGGTGGAGGATGTGAGTGTTTCTGTGGCTGAGGGGAAGAATGAGGTAAACGACGAGAGCAGTAAACCAAAGGAAACTAATGGCAGAGAAGATATAGGTGGGTGGAAGATTGGTGAAGAGGAAGCAGAGGTGAGGGAAGTAGAAGGAGTGCAGTGGGAGTATGAAGAGGATCACAGTAAATCTGCACATGTAGACACTGATGAAGAAGAAGAAGAGGGCAGGGGTGTAGCTGATGGTTGTCCATCGGAGCTCATTTTGTCCTCGTCTCCAGAAAAGAGACGTCTGCGTGAGCGAGGCATCGATGAGTTGTCAGAGTTTTACTTCCCTGACTCCCCAGAAGAGTTGGAGCCCGTACCCGTCTCACCCCCTCCCGCACCACCTGCCGAGACGTCCTTCCCCTCACTCTTCTCTCATGCCATCTGCCTCCTCCTCTCTCTCTCTGCTGCCGCCCAGCCCTCCAACCTCACTTTGCTTCTGCTTTCTATCTTCCTCCTTTCCCTCCGTCGCTCTCCACCCCTGCCCTCAGTGGCGTCTGTGCTACTCTCTGCTGAGCTTGCCTTCTTGGCACTTTTTTTCTCATACCTCTTCCTTCGTTCCTGCTGCTCTTTGTCCTTCTCCACCTACCTGTCACTCAGCCTCTGGGCCAGTGGCCTCTTCAGTTTGGGACTCTCCCTTAGTTTGGGAATTTACTACGTCCCCATTATTTTCATCTCAGCGTCCTTCCTCAGCTCTCCCTCCATCTTCCTTTCGCTCTATTTGTTTATGGTCCTCATTATCAGACCAGCCCGTGATTTCTTCCAGCACACACCCCGCAAAGTCAACCGCCTCTGCATGCGTGTTCTTTTCCGCCTGCCTCGACCCCTGTTTGCCATGTGCCAGTCAGTTTTGGGTGGTATGGCTGAGCGTAACCTTTATGAGATGTTTCCTAAAGCGGGGCGCAACTGGGGTGTGCGCCAGTCAAAAATCCCAGTTCCACTGAAGAGCTTGGCATTAGAGTATCAGGCTCAGTGTAGTAACACCTCTCCTGTGGCCAAGGGCCTGCTGTGGGTGAAACGCTTCAGTAGGCGCCCCCTCGGGGTCATGGCAGACCTGGCTAACTCTATTGTGCTAAAACTAGCCAGACAGGTTCTTAAAAAGCTGCCCCTCAGGGTCCGGGTCAAACTACAAACGCTGGGCATTTTGAAGAAGGAACTCCCAAGCAGGTTACCTCGCCTACTGCCCCGGGAGGTCAGAGAAAGGAGACAGAGGGAGAGGAGGAGGAGAGAAAGGGAGAGACAGAGGAGGGAAGAGCGGGAGAAAATGTATCGTGAGGAGACGAGGTGGGAGTGTGGGTTAAGGCGAACTTCATCTGGAAGGTTTGTCAGGGGGAAAATTCGGCCGTGGAGATAGCAAGAGTGAGACAAATCAAAGAAAAATGTGGGAATTAGGTTTGTGTTTGAGTCTGATCCCAATCATGATCATGCTCCATTGTTCAACCATTGTCCCTGTGTCTTTTTGGTTTGGTCCCATGTGTCTCTCTTGTTATCCAAACTGGTCACATTCTTAAAGATGAGCCATATTTAACATAGACGCACACAGGTGTGTGTGTTCGCTGGCTGAAAGTGGTTTTGACTGTAGAAGCTCATTCAAACACACATACATGTGCGCACATAAGCCATATTATTGAATCAGTTGGGACTGCCAACTTGAACAAGCTGTTGAACCCACAGTTGCTGAACCAAACCCAGCGAAATTTTTATTATTTCATTATTTTGCTTTTTGTAAAAGTTTCTTAGAAGTTTCTTTAATTTTATTATTTTGCTCTTAATTTGTAAGACAAATATTTTTATGGTTATTTTTAAGACCGTTTTTGTGCAATCTTTTGTTTTTCTTCAGTGTGGTCTTACTTCACAGGGTTCACTGTTTTCTCAGTGCTTAGAACAAATACGACAGTGTTAAATCACTCCATGGCTGTAATTTCACTCCCCGAAGCACAAAGTACTGTGAAAAAGAAGGATAGTCAGAAATTTCACTAACATCACCCTGAACACTAGCTCTCACTCAACAGAAAAGTGCAATAAAGTGCTGAGTGGAAACATCTCGGACAATCGTGAGACAGTGAAGAGGAATTAATATTTTGGTCTTAAATGATAAAGTACGGGGCCATTTCGCTGGAACAAAAAGCATATCCAGATGAACTAGAATAAGTTCACCTGCTATAAATGTTTGTTTCAATGCTTCATGTTTAAGACATAGATATAATTATAATTATTATACTTGCAGCTAGTGAAAACATAATCTGTTTAGATTCTAGTTAGAAATGCTTTATTATATTTTATTGCACTTCATGCAATAATCTTGTCATGATTTACCATGTAAACATTTCCCCTCTTAGTAATCAAATAAGAAGTGCCTAATGTCAAAGTAAAGTCTGTTTTGAAGTGAAATATCCTAAATATATAGCGGAAACATACTGTAAGGAAACAGAATATGCTTTTGAGTAGTGTAATATAATAAACTATTTAATATTTCAGTGTAACTCAATTCATATGAAGCCATATAGACAGTGTTTTGAGATCCAATCATAGAAGAGAGATGAAACTACTGAATGTGAAAGTTGATGAGCAGCTTTCTTTCAAATGAAGAGAAGGCAGATGATATCAATATTTCATTTTGCACTCCCCTAGAACTGATTCAAAAATCTGAATATTTAAGAAAAGATCGTTTCAGTTTAGGTCGAATTTATTTAATACTTTGTTTTAACAAACATACTGTAAAAAAATTAAAAATGATGCCAATCACAGCTACACTTCACACAAGCTGATGCTTTCAGAGGCCTGTACTGCGAAGTAGAATTTGTGCATATTCAGGTCACTTCAGGGTTAACTCTGGGTTTTCGGTACTATGAAGGCGGTTCACTTGTTACTGGGGTACATTGCTGCAGCACTGACTAATAAACAGGTTATGTTCCATATTAGAGATAACCAGGCTTTAAATCAGCCGCTAGAGACCAATCAATACTCCAGAAAAAAGCGTGACCAATCCTGGAAGATGGCTCTGACCTCCATGCAGGGTTAGTAGGAAGGTCTAAAGTTTTCTTAATACCATCTAAAGTCTTTGAGCGTCAGTCATAAATACAGATTCTTAGATGCAACTTTATTCATTGATGATTTGATTTGATTTTTCTTCCCTGTTGGTTGCAAACAATTTTACAACAATTTTGTTGTTCCATATGCACTAATATATGATCCTCCTGGGCACCTATTTGTACTTGTGGATCTTAAATCACATTTGTGCCCAGGCTAAACTTACATTTGAGTTATCTTTTTATCTTTAATTGTTTAACAGTCCGAGAGTAAAGGATAAAAAATAAAACTGTCTTATGCACATCCCAAAATTAATTTAATGGAAAAACAGTTGTATCCTGTGAGATTCTACTGTGTCTTAATGAAATCACTGTGAAAGTCTATCTTAAACAGTCAGCATTTTTTCCAGCTTTCCTCACTGGCTTTAAGTAGGCTAAATTTTCGTAATATAGTTGATCTTTTCCAGCTATTAGAGTACACACACATTCCTACAGCACTTTTAATACTATACTGTACAGCGCATTTCATGTTGCAGACACTCATACTGCTGATTTATCTGCAACAGCTGTGTTGATTTCAGTCTGTTATGTTTCTATGTATATTTTTATAATATAGTTTTATCTTTCGCTGTAAAATCAGAAGCCCTTCTGCTAGTAGACGTAACCGTATTTGTGATTGGTCAGATGCTCCTGATGCCACCCATTCTGTGTGAATGCGCTCGCAGCTGGATTGACAAACCCTGGGTTAACTTATTGAGTTGATAACCACCTTTATGTGACCACTTATCCTCATCTCCAGTGTTGGGTTAAGTGAAGCCAAACAAGAGAGCAATATTCTGGGTATGATTGAACTTGCTTCGTAGTACAGGGCCACGCTTTTTTTTTTGTTTCCTAAACTCAAGGATATTCAGTCTTCTGTTATGAGAAGCTGAAACCAAAATATTTTTGGTCTTTTTTTCCCAATACCGTTGCTTCAGAAATAGACTGAAACCATTAATTTTTTCAATTCTACTTCAGTCAGACTAAAAAAAAAAAAACTTTATAGCTAATACTGCTGCTTCTGTCTCTGCTAAACACCAAAACGCTTCAAGTGCATCCAGATGATGTCAGATGAACCAAATTCAGGTGAAAAGTTGAAGTTGTGACAGACGAATGTGGCTGAGTAAAATATGCTTAAAAACGTACATTCTCCAGGAATAAAGAGCTATGTGTGTGTGGGTCACATTGAGCCATTTGTGGAGGGACGTCACTGAGTAGAAAAGCTCAGTCTTAAATGTAGTTTGTCCCAAAGGAAAGGAAAAAGTAGGACACGGTTTTCATTTTATGAGATGACCTGCATTTGGGAAGCCGAGCTTTAAAAGAGAAGTTCCAAACAATGTTTTATTTGAATGTAACTTATTTGCCATTGATTTACATTGGTGTCCATTTATTTCCTACTCCTTTGTGTATGTTTACATGTCTGCATTCTGTTTTGTTGTGACACTGAGTGTTTCCACAGAGTTATATCACCTTGAGATTTTTTTCTATTTAATTAATGCAGTATTTATAAGAGCAGTGCTGCATTGTGTCAGGCAGACATTTTGTCGTCTTTTTTTTTTCCTCATTTTAGCTGCATGATTGTTGGCATACTGTACAGCCATGTGCTCACAAGCATAGAGAAACATATTGTCATACACAAAATAAATTCTTTTGTGTTGAAATCATTGTCTTGTTTGTTTTTATGGTTTTTTCTGTTTCCATTATTACCATGTCTTCATTTGCTTACTTTCTTCCTTATCTTATGGTACGAAGTGGGTCCTTTACCTTTTTGTTTATTCCTCCTGTACCATCACACATTTCTGTTGTCATTTGTTATGCCCCTCCCCCCATTTATCAGCCACCAAACCCAATGTTGGCAGTTTCTGTTGCTGCAGCTTTTTAAATTGTCAGTAAGTCATTGCAAATGACCTGTTTTTAAAGATCTAGAAGCTTGACCTAGAGCACATGCAGTCATTGCATTCAGTCCTGAGTCATTACAACTGTATAACTGTGATTAGAACTTGCAAAAATTTATAATAAATTAAGCTTGTCCCATATAAAATAAATGTCTATAAATTAGATGTTAAAACAGGTTAATCACATTTCTGTTAAAGATGCACTTTTCAATCTAAATATATGGTTTAGGGGGATATTTGGTAAAATTTTAAACATAAATTTATAAATTACGTAAAACATTTGGTTTAAACCAGACTGGTTCCCAGCCATGTTTTAACTGGGATGCTTGAAACTGAGTCATTATTAATTCCACATTTGCGCTTTGTACTGTGACAAGTCAAAATGCCTGTTTATTATTCATCACGTGACAAATGTACAGTCTTTGATTAGACCATTTAAAAATGGCTTTGCAAGTCAAAGAAAGTGTTCATTGTACCTTTAAACATGTACCTTATTACATTTTCAATACATTTTCTTAATTAGGAAGTTTATTTAAAGCATTGGTATGAAGTCGCTGGCTTTGCAATGAAACCCTTGCATCAAACTGTAACCATTTTTGAAGAAGTAAAAATTTTCATGCATAAATCCACAGTAATCTCACACAGTCATTTATTATTTATATATTTTTTAGTCATTTGGCTGTAATCTCCCAGCTTGGGATCAATAAAGTATATCTATCTAGCTATCTATTTATAGTCATGTGTCCCCTCCTTTAGTTCCATGGTTTTATTTATGTGGATATGAAAATCATCTGGTGCTTCTCAGATTCTAAAATAATTTAACTTCAGTTGCAAAAAACAACACACAACAGATTCCACCGTGCCATTGTTTATTTAACAAAAATCAAGCCAAAATGGAGAAGCAGTGTGTGGAAATCTAAGTACACCCCATGATCAGTATCTTGTAGAACCACCTCTAGCAGCAATAACTTGAAATAATGTTTTTGTGACTATCAGTCTCTCATATCATTCTGGAGGAATTTTGGCCCATACTTCTTTACAGTGTTAGTTCAGTTCACTGAGCTTTATGGGCATTTGTTTATTCACAGCTCCCTAAAGGTCCTGATACAGCATTTCAGTTGGATTGAGTTCTGGAATTCGACTGGGCAATGCAACACCTTCATTTTCAGCCATCATGTTTTTCTGGTGGGCTGATTTTGCCAACCTTTATCTGTTGGACAGATGGCCTCACATTTGATTCTAAAATACAATGGTATACAGAGGAGTTGATGGTCAACTCAGTTAGTGCAAGGCACCCAGGTCCTGTGGCTGCAAAACAAGCCCAAATCATCACCCTTCCACCACCATGCTTGACAGTTGGTATGAGGTTTGTGTTGATTGTTGTTTGATTTTCGCCAAACGTGGAGCTTTTCATTATGGCCAAACATCTCCACTTTGGTATCCCACATTGTTCCAGGATTCCTGTGGTTTGTTCATATGCAGCTTTGCAAACCCTTCCAAACAAGTCACACTTGTTCATTCTGTTTCTAATTGTACTGTCATTAACTTTAACATTTAACTTGCTAACTGAGGCCTGTAGAATCTGAGATGTAGCCCTTGGAATTTTAGCAATTTCCCTGAGCACTGCACAGTCTGACCATGGGCTCAATTTGCTGGGAAGATCTGTAATTGTCTTGAATGGTTTCTACTTGTGAATAATCATTCTCACTGTAGATGGATGGACTTCAGATTGTTTGGAAATGGCCTTTTCATCCTTCCAAAACTAAAGGGTAGCAACGATTTCTCCTTCAAGATGATTGCTAATGTCTTCCCTCCTTGGTATTGTGTTAACACACGCCTGAATGTTCCTGACCAGCAAACTTCCAAAACATCTGCTTTTATTGAAGTGGTCGCACTGGCTGATGGTCAATTAATCAAGTGCATTTGATTACCTGGCTGCTACTTACCCTTTTAATTCCTGTAGAAGCTGTAAGAGCGTACTTAATATTTCACACACTGCTTCTGCATTTTGGCTTACATTCGTGTTACATAATGACAATATGTTGTGTGCAGTTGTTCATTGAGCAAAAAAAAATCTTCATCTGAGATCCAGTCACCCCTTATAAGGTGGTTTGCAGCTTTTTAAAGTATTTTTAAGGCTTTAAAGTTAAGTTTGAGTGCATTTTGACTTTCTAATTTGATAAGCCTTCATAAAACTAAAAATTACAACACATGTTTTCAAAATAAAGGAAATATCTTTGCTCTGTGTGGTCGTGATGGTGTCTCAGCCAAAAAAATTCAGCAGGTATTTACACTTTAAGTTGCATTTTTATCAAATTATGATTGTATAAAATGTTTTATGTCTGAGACATCTCTCGCCGTGATCATTTCTTTAAACAATCGGAGCAGTTCCATCTCTCTTCTCTCTCTCCTAGTCCAAAGAGCTTCAGATCAAGCGTCAGTTCCAGGACACCTGTAAGATCCAAACTCGTCAGTATAAGGCCCTGCGCAACCACCTCCTGGAGAACACGCCCAAGTCAGACCACAAGGCCGTGCTGAAGCGGCTGAAGGATGAGCAGACTCGTAAGCTGGCCATCCTGGCCGAGCAGTATGACCACTCCATCAATGATATGCTGTCCACACAGGCTGTGAGTAAGGCAAGGAGACGTCGTTCACTTCACACTCGCACCACACCACCACTGCTGCGCCTGGCTCGGGGGCCTTCCTGCCCACCTACCCGCCCGCCTGCCTGTCTGCCTGCCAACCAACCAGTCTCCTCCCGTTCCCTCACTGTTAATCTCAGTACTATAGCTGGTGATCCATCCTGTTTGCCATGCAGTAAAACAGGTCTTACTTCAAAACTTCATTTTAACGTAATAATTTTCTAGACTGCCTGGAGAAGGGAAAAGTTGATGACAGATTTGATGGAGTTTGTTTGTTAGAGGTTCCGATGATAATGTTAAATACTGTAAGGATGTAAAAACAAAGAAAATGTATTTGTGCTTCAGCCATAACTTCAGGAGTAACAGCACTTCTATTCAGCCACACAGGTTTGTGAAACTTATTTTTAAATAGCACCTGAATTCTATTTTGTGTGATTTTGTGTTGTGTGACCTATAATAGATATGAACATCACACTCGACTTTTGCTAAAGGCAGTACAGTGGGTTTCATTTATATTTCTTTTATTTAACGTCTAAATTTTTAGACCCCTAGATGCCCAAAAGGCCAATTTTAACCATATTATGTTGGTCTACTTAATTTGAATAATCACAAACTTGTTATAAAATTAAACTGCCACTTAAGTAAAATATAAGCTTTGCCAGGTCCCTTCTTGTAGACCTGACTCTGGGTCAACATTTTTGTTTAAGACCTGGACTGTTCAAGTTGATATTGATCATATTTTATCAGAGTATTTTATGTGTGTTTTGAAGACCAAAAAGTCAGTGACTGTAGTATTATTCAGTTTATGGAAAAAAAAAATAAGAGAAAAGTAAATAAACATCTTCAAGTGACATTTTTTTCTGACCAAAAGTGACAAAAAATGTTACTTTACCATCACACAAAACTATGAAACTGGGAAAGACTTGCCATTAAAATTTTCAAATTTAAATGTTGCACAAATTTTCAGTTTTCAAATCAATCACCCAGTGATTTCAGATCTAAAGTGCTGGCTGCCTTCAGGCTGTCTGGGGTTCTTCTGTAGGTTAATCTGACCATGGACCTTATAGATCTTTTTCATTAAGCATACTGCAAAGATCAAGTCTTTGGGGGGGATATTTCCAGGTTTTAATAATGCCTTGGATAGTTCTTAGCCCAATTTTAGTAGTTTCATAGAAAAAAGTTGAAGACTCAAATATTTTGTTGGCTATAATGACAGCATGCATTCACTTTGGCATTGTTTCATTAAGCCTATGCAATGTCCCAGTATTTATTTCCATCCATAGCTGCATTAATTTTTCATTAAGATCTTATATTGATGACAGGAGAGTAAGCTCATACCAAAGATTTTCAGTGGGGTTAAGGTCTGGACTCTGTGGTGGCCAATCCATGTTTGATAATATGTCTTGTGCTCCTTGAACCACTCTCTTGCAATTTGAGCCCGATGAATCCTCCACTGTCATCACATGCCAACAGGGAAGAAAAGAAATCCAGTGATGTAAAAACCTGGTCATTCACTTGATTCAGGTGGTCAACTGACCTCATTTTTGGGCCTATAACATTGTTGAACCTAGACTTGACCAACTGGAGTAACCCCAGATCATAACACTGCCAGTTTAGGTGTGATGGGTACATCAGTTCATCCACCTCTTTCAGGAACCAGGTAAATCTGGGCTTGTCAGACCATGTGATCTTTTTCCATTGCCCCAGAATCCAGTCTTGATGCTCTGAAGAAAACTGAAGACTTTTTTTCTAATTGGCATCACTGATATGTGGTTTTCTTAAGGCGACACTGCTTTTTAGTGCCAATCTCTCTAGTTGTCTAAGCTTTGTGCATGTGGAAATGCTCTTACTTTCACCATAGACATAGCCGTGAGTTCTACAGTTGATTTTTTTTTTTTGTAATTTCATTTCACAAAATGTATAAATAATCTCCAGTCATGAGCTTTCAAGATATTTTCAGCATCTCCTTATTTGTTTTTTTTGCTTGATGCAAGCCAGTAATTTGACCCCTCTGAAACTGAGTAGCATCTTTTCCACGACCAAAGGATACGTCTTCTGACATGGTTGTTTAGGAAAAGAGAAGCTACTCACTGCATCAGTTAGGATTTAATCACTTTTGACAGGCAAAACACATTTATTACTGCAGTAATTATCAGTTGGAAGGATCTCACCTCTTTGCTTAGTTAAATATACGTTGTGACTTTTTTGGCAGGGCATTTTATATGTTTTGAGGAAAAATAAGATGTGGATGCTTATAAGTCATAATGTTCCGGCTTAAACATCATGAATCACAGCAGAACCCACAGAAAAGTGAGTGCATATTGACCGTGAAGCCTGCAACCCATCTTCTTAACATATTAAGCTTAAAATCATAGCTGAGCCAAAATAGAATAAGCAGAGCTCTGTTTTTTCCAGGTGAAAAGTGCCTTTATATTAAGAGAGTCAAGTGTTAACCCCTCTCCTGACCCCAAAATAATGTTTAGAAGATCCCATGAAAGCTTTCCTCAATCTTTCACTGGCCTCTCTAAATGTCATGATATGAAACCATGGAAAAAAAATAAAACTCGTTATTCTTACTGTATTTAAATTTAAATGTAAATGTAGGACTCACTCACAAAAAAATCTCAGGCTTTTAAATGAATGACACTAGTAAGAAGAGGATGGGATTCAACAAAATGTCTCTTCAATGACATAACCCCCTGTGCTGGTTTAATTACCTTGACACGGCAGCGTGCCATGTAAGTCCACTAAGCCAAATCCCGGCTGCCCTTGTTTGTTCTACTCATGCTGTGGTTAAAGTCTGTTTGGGAAGGTTTCCCAAACACTGATTAAACTTATAATCCAGAGGTCAGAGAAAAAATATATGCCTTTTGAAACACAAGCCAAACTATAAAACGGGCATCACGAGCACAGGTCAAAGCAGTTCAACTAGATAATTGTTAGGCATGTACAAATTCTCACATAAATTGTTTATATACTGGTATTGTATTCCAGTACATGTTATATACTGACATACACAGTTACCTTCTTAAATACAATATATCAGGCTTGTGTTCCTTTGACAAAATACTTTGACCTCTAATCATTTTGCAGCTCACACTCCTTATCCTCTCCTCTCTCGCCTTTCCTTTCCTCTTCTAACCTTTTCAACACAAATTTAGAAATGACTGTTCCGAAAATGTTTTCACCAAAACTCCCTTTTCTTTTCTACCTTCTAGCTGCGATTGGATGAGACTCAGGAAGCAGAGTATAAGGTGTTGCGGATGCAGCTGCAGCAAGAGCTGGAGTTGCTTAATGCTTACCAGAGCAAGATCAAGATCCATACTGACACACAGCATGAGAGAGAGGTCAAGGACCTGGAGCAGAGGGTGTCCATCCGCCGGGCCCTGCTGGAACAGAGGGTCAGAGCCTTTTGGCACTCATATCTATGAAAGCATAGCTCCTTAGAATGAAGTGCAAGAACTTGGTAGGTTTTAGGAATTTGTTTAAGCTTTCATATGACAATTGGGCCACTCTGTCCTCTAAGGAAGGCTGTCTAGTACTACTGTTTTTGTAAAGTGCTATTTCCAAAATGAAAATCATAGACTCTATATAAAAGATGGCATAGCTTCCAGAAAAAGCACCTCAAACCTGCAGTCCTTCTAACAACCAGCGGGGGGTGTCTTCCCTGGCTGTCAAAAGAAGTCTATAGGAAAATGACCCTACTTCTAACTTGCTCTGTGACCTCATTAAACTTTTTTTGGTGAATTTATTATCTGAATCACTAATTTGAAGTCTTATTTAACACAATATAATGTTTATTTTGTAAATTGTGCTTCCATTTAGAGAAGATTACACAATTAAGCAAGATATGCATTTGCCCTCATTACCAGTTTATCATGCAGTATCCTCAGTGTCTTGACCTGATCCGTCCCTTCACTTATTACATTTTCTTGAAAAAACCAAGATGGTAATTGCCTAAATGAGGCTCTGTGGGTGACATAGTTGTGGCCATGTCTGTCTTTTATGTATGTTTTATATATGAGAAGAAGAAACACTCCAATTAATAATTTACATTAATTAATATGAACTCCAGATGGGTTAGTTGTGGAAATTCAATAATAAGTTACCACAATGCAAGTAATATTGACGCTATCTTAAGACATATGCAAAACATGTTTCATTGTTCTCTGCCTAGATCGAGGAGGAGATGTTGTCCCTGCAGAACGAGCGCTCAGAACGTATTCGCACCCTCCTGGAGCGACAGGCCAGCGAGATTGAGGCTTTTGATTCAGAGAGTCTGCGTCTAGGTTTCAGCAACATGGCACTGACAGGCATTCCCAGTGAAGCCTACCCCAAGCAGGGCTACTCCAATGCTCCCCCCTCCAGCTCCCGCTCTGCCGGCCATTGGAGTCATGGCATCCACCCTCAGAATGCACCCTCGCAGCAGCTCTCCCGTCGCAGCCACAACAGCAGCAGCAGCAGTGGCATTGGCAGTGGGGTAGGGGACCGCAGAAGCGAGTCCTCCTCTTCGTCCCATGGCCTGGGAATGGCTCTGGGGATTGGGCGGGAAGGGAGGGAGGCGCACCATTCTTCCCGCTCTTCTGCCTCTTCTTCCTCCTCCTCCTCCTCCTCGTCTTCTTCCCACCACCAGCGCCACCATCTGCCCCAGCACTACCACCACCAGAGCACGCCACAGCTCTACCGTGAGCGGGAGAGGGATCGAGATAGGGAGCGGGAGAAGGAGAGGGAGCGGGAGTGGGCTGGAGTGCGAGGCACCGGCGGCGACCTGGCCCACCCACACCCCCTGCCCTTCTCCCATCACCTGCCCTCGCGCTCCTCTTCTCAGTCCCTGGCCATGCTACCTCCCCCCCCACCTGCTCCTCCCTCCATTTCCGGTCCGTCCTCCTCTTCTTCTTCTTCCTCCTCCTCACAGGGGGGGATATACGGTGGCAGTGGGTTGGGCGTGCGTGGCACTCCCAGCCTGATGGCCCTGAGGAACAGCCCCCAGCCTCTGAGGAGGACGGCATCTGGCGGGGGCCCCGGAGGCGCCGGGGGCAGTGATGGCGTCCTGAGCCGAAGCACCTCAGTCACTTCGCACATCTCCAATGGCTCCCACCTCTCCTACTCTTAGACAGCAGGCTTGAGAGAGCAGAAAGGCTGTTAGGAATAAGGGCGGGAGCAATTTAGGAAGGTAGCTATCACAGGTTGCATCTCAATACTCTCAGCTTGCCACCTTTTGTTCTTTCTTTCCTTGACTAATCTCACTTCTAACTATAATGCAGAGAATGTAGGGATATCACCCCTTTCTCCAAATGCACAGAAGGTGAAAGATCAGAAGCAAAGAGGGGACAAACTGACATTATTGAGCTGCACCCTGCCTCTTTAGACTCAGGGTGGGTAGAGAGGTTTTCTTCCATTCCCACAGGTATCAAAGAGGGAGGGAGGAATGTAACCACTGGTAATATCACTGGATAACGATGACATTAGATTAAAAAAAGATGAAGTTTCAGTTTTAATGTTTTTATCTTTGTATAAAAGTGAGACAGGGAGTGTGAAAGGAGGGACATTTAGCCTTTCTTTCCTCCTGGAGCTGCAGAGAGAGGGGACGGCAGCCACGTCTTCTTCTATGATGTTCTTTGCTGGAATGGAGAAAGCGAGAGGACGAGGGAGGAAAAAAGGATGATGTTTTGTTGCATTGTGTATGTACTTTTATGTAGTATGTAGTGTCCAGATATTATCTAGAAAGCGCCCGTAAATGGGACACCCTGAATGGGCTGAATCAAAAAAAAAAAAAAAAGGATGGGTTACTTTTGTCTCCAGCCTCCTGGAGTTTGGAAAACACTTTCTATTGCTTTAAATTGTTGCTATTTTGTTGATTTTTTTTTGTTTGTTTGTTTTTTATGTGTGTAAAAAAAACACAAAAAAGTTTCTTGGAACGTCACCAATGCCTTTAAGGGGTTCTTAAAGGGATGTCGTGCCATCTGAGTTTTTATTTAACTACTGCAAGACAATTTAAAGCTGAATACAAATACACGGAATGTTTGTAAAGTCAAGAGACTCTTCTAAAAATGCAGAAGAAATCTTTGTGTGGAAATGTACAAATACATATGAAAAAAAAGCTTTCTGGCATCCATGACGTATTGAGTATCTAAACAACATAGGTGTCTATGGGAGTCACTCCAATGCATGAGATAGATGTAAAGAAAAAAAAAACAGCATTTGTAAACATGACCAAACACATTTGAAATGTACCGTATCTGTCCAAGTTTCACTGGCATTTAAGATCACTCGTCCCACATTTTTGATCTTTACTGTACATATTTATGGGAGTCTTAAAAACAAAAAAAACAAATCATTTGGTTTTATAGAGTAACAAAGATAATGATAGTAATTTTGATATATTCAAATGAATTCAAGATTTAGAGTGACAGCTCCAACTGCATTTTCTATAGGTGTCAATATTACCATAACTAATCCTGATGTAATTGTTGTTGTAATCATGTTCACAGAAGCAAAGGGCCCACTTTTGGCTGTAGACAAAAAAAAGCTGATTAAAAACTGTTGTCAGGTGTGGTGTGTGTTCAAGGTCTTAATGATTATTAATAAGGGATTTATTAATAATTGTTAATGATTTTTGTATGTGTGTCGAGCGGTAAAGTCTAGTTATATTACCACTTTTTTTAGACAGCAAAGCTGACTACAAAGAGACACTCCTACAACTTCACCCCACTTCTCACATGAACCCAGACCTCCTCTTCTGGACTCTCATAGAGGAAAAAAAAGAACAATTGGCCACTGGAATGTAAATGCTGGTTTTCCTTCCTGTTTACTTGTTTTCAGGATTAAGTTGATAATCTGACTGCTGAACGGTGCAATCAGTGTAAAATAAATGTGCAGAAGAACAAGAGGAGGAAAAGGAAGTTGACAGGACGGGCCTTGACCGAGCTGCTGTGAAGGTGCACCCTCTTGTGCCAGCACAGCAGCAGTGACAGCAGCAGCCCGTCCACACAGACGAGCAGACCAATCAGTGTTCAGTGAGGCTCAGAGGCTTCAGCTACCTTCTTGTGGGCTGTCATTTACTTGAAGATCAGAAATAACTGGATTTTTTTGCTGTTTTTTTTTTTTTATTATTATTACTTTGATTTAAAAAATGAAAAAAAGATAATCACCCTGATGTTTGTATGACTCAGAAACACCAGCTCAAGACAATTCCCTGTATAACCTACTACTTTATGCTTGGTTGGAATCTCAGTGCATGCATAAACTCCTTATATAAACTAAGCCTGGTGGATTGAAGATGGCCACTGTGTGTGGGAAATGGTGTGATTGTGTTTTTAGATGGGTTGGCGTCCGTTTCAGAGGTTGCATTGAGAGCAGGGGAGTCTCAGTTCCTACGTCAAGACTGGATGAAAGATGATGGATGACAGCACAACACACACTCAGCTGTGATTTGCAGAGATTTTGGGGGGTGTTTGAAATTGTTATTAAATATTCAAATCAAGCATTTCCAAGCTTGAGGAAGGAGCGGAAGAAGGGTCTTAACACATGTACTGGAAAAGAAATGGGGTGCTTTAAAAAGTAATTTAAAAAAGGATAATAAATTGATATTAACACATGAACTTGTCTTGATTTGATTACTGACTAAGGTATCTGATAAGTAGTAACATTTAAAGTATCTAAAAAAAACCTAAAAGATCTTTTTTCGGTGTCTGAAGAGTGAATATTTCCTGTTTTCTATGATATTTCAGTGAATATTTTGTTGCTTTTTAATAATCTCTTTTAAGGTGATGGGAGAGAGGGCAGTCAAACACTATGGATGACCAGTCAGCCATACCATGAAGATATGGGAAACGGTTACTGAAGCTAGGTTAAGAAGAGAGGTGACAATCAGCAAACAACACTATGGCTTCATGCCAAGAAAAAGTACAACAGATGCAGAGTTTGCTTTAAGAGTGTTGATGGAGAGGTCAGAAGGATTTGCACTGTGTCTTTGTGGGTCCTGAGAAAGCATATGATATGGTGCCAAGAGAAGAACTGTGGTATTGTGTGAGGAAGTCAGGAGTGGCAGAGAAGTATGAGGGTAGTGGTAAGGTGAAAGGCAGGAGTGACGAATGAATTCAAGAGGGAAATTGTAACAACACAATAGAGAATTTTACAGTGCATGGAGAGACTGAACAAATGTAGTCACATCAGCTCTGAATGGGGAAAAAAAAATCATGCTAGATATCTTTACTGATATGGACTGGGTAATGTGTCAGGAATGAAAGGATGCCACATCGTTTGATGGAAATGAAAATTATCAACCTACAGAGGGCTCAATTCAAAGACACCCTGAAACTCAAAGTGAAAAAATGATGTGGCAGGCTAGTCCATTTTGCCAAAATTTCATTGCAACAACTCAAAATGGTACTCAGTAGTTTGTATGTTCCCGACATGCTTGTATGCATGCCTGACAACGTTAGGGCATACTCCTACAGAGATGACAGTTGGTGTACTGGTGGACCAGGACATCACTGACCTCCTGGACAGTCTGAGGTACAACCTTGTGGCATCAGATGGACTGAAACATAATGTCCCAGAGGTGTTCTTTTGGATTTAGGTCAGGCAAGCGTGGGGGCAGTCAATGGTATCGATTTCTTCATCCTCCAAGAACTGCCTGCATACTCTCACCACATGAACCACATATTTTGTTTATTATATAGTAGATGTATTAATATTAGTTTCTACTCAGTGCTTGGTGAGGTTAGCATTGTCACGCACCAGGAGGAATGCAGGACCTACTGCACCAGTGTAGGGTCTGACAATGGGATAAGGATTTTATCACAATACCTAATGGCAGTCAGGGTGCCATTGCCTAGCCTGTCGAGGTCTGTGTGTCCCTCCATGGATATGCCTCCCCAGACCATCACTGACTCACCACCAAACCAGTTATCTTCTTCTTCTTTCGGCTGCTCCCGTTGGAGGTCGCCACAGCGGATCATCTGCCTACATCTCATCCTATCCCTTGCCTACATCTCATCCTATCCCTTGCATCCTCTTCCCTCACACCAACCCTCTGCATGTCCTCCTTCACTACATCCATGAATCTTCTCTGTGGTCTTCCTCTTCTCCTCCTGCCTGGCAGCTCCATCTTCAATATCCTTTGTCCAATATATCCACTATTCCTCCTCTGAACATGTCCAAACTATCTCAGCCTTGCCTCTCTGACTTTGTCTCCAAACTTCTCAACATGAGCTGTCACTCTGATGTACTCATTCCTAATCCTGTCCATCCTGGTCACTCCCAGGGAAAATCTCAACATCTTCAGTTCTGCAACCTCCAGCTCCACCTCCTGTCTTTTTGTCAGTGCCACCGTCTCCAAACCATACATCAT
>VUQH01055058.1:0-20311 GCA_015106775.1 Etroplus canarensis | reverse complement strand
CACATCACTTCTTTTTCTTTCGGTGCTAGTGTCTTGTTGTTGTGTTGTCTTTTCATTGTGCCTTTCTTGTGTACTGTTTTTTTGCACAATTTTGTTTTTCGCACCACGTTCATCTGGGTCAGATGAAAAAGGGTTTTTGTTCTGTCATTGTTTACTGTTCTTTGCATGGATTGCAGCTATTGCACTATGTTGCACACGTTGCACTTTATTTATTTTTAACCTAAATTTTAAACTGTGGAGAAAAAAAAATCCCTTCTGTCAAATGTCTGTATGTTTATATGTTGCACCAGGTCCTGGAGAAACGCTATTTCATCTCACCATGTTCTGCGTCAGCTAAATGTGGTTGAAAATGACAATAAAGCTCTCTTGAATCTTGATTCACTCAACATTTTCAGGAGTTCATCTGTGGAAATGCCTGTACATAAATAAGACTTAACAAATGTAGGGGAATAATCCTATATGTACATTATTTTGCTTTTACTCCTACATGTATTTTGCTCTCAGTAAAACATCTGTCGACAGACCTATGTATTTAGTGTCTGTAAGAAATACATCTGCCATAGTGAACTCAAGCTAAAAATGAACATTACATTGCTTGTTATTTAATGCAGGAGTCTTGGTAAATTATAGTTCTTGAGTTATTTATGTTTTTGTGTTGCATCTGTGTTTTTCTTCTACTTCTGTTAGGTTTCGCATGCAAGTAATGCTCAATGGGAGGCTGTTTCCTGTCGCAGAAGCTTCAAGTAAGAAGGTCGCAAAAAAGGATGCTGCTGCAGCCACACTGCGCATTCTCATCAAAGAGATGCAGGGAGGGACGTGCACAGGTGATGAGGAAAATTCTGGCAGTGTGGACCAAGTGATGGATCTGCTCCCAGACACCAGTGTAAGTTGTTTTCTAATGTTTGAAAATATGGCCCATTGTGTGTTTTAGGAAAATGAATTAAATTTAGTCTCAGCATGCTTTAAATAATTGCCTGTGACTGGTAAGATGTTTGTCAATGGGAAACATTGAATTTATTCACTTGGGCATGCACTGTAAACAGAAGTTTAATTACCTATCCTGACTAAAACTGTGTTTGTGGTAGTTCTCTAATTTTGCAGCCCAGTAAAAAACTGTCACCAAGAAACGCTTTAAATTATTTATGGCATTTTTGTTTTCTCTCTCTACAAGGGGTCTGTTGAAAACATGGGGGGAGCTTTTGGGTCCAGTGGTGCGGAAGGGATGGTGGAGGGACCTCGCCAACCCCTGTCACGTTCTCTGCCTGGTGGGAAGAATCCGGTGTCTGTCCTTATGGAGTTCAGCCAGCGCAGTGGGAACCCTATCGAATTCATCAACACTGGGCAGGCAGGACCACCGCATGACCCAAGGTACTGGCTCAGTCACCACCCTCTGAATCTGTCTTTTTGGTTGTTCTCCACACTGCGTGTTTGTAGATTGAGTTTATCTCTGTGGTCATACATTTCAGCTGTTCAATATCTCTTCAGTGCTGTAGTCACCTGACAAACACACGAACTACTATGTCCTTCCACTCTTTAATACGTGCCTTTAGGCTGCTGGATGGTTCAAACAAACAATACAAGCTTATGTTTTCTTGTCATCACTTTCTAGAAAAGCTGCATACAACTGTTTTGATTAAGTGTAAACCATAAACTCCAGTTTTACTGTAACCCTGGCATGTCTGCTCAGTTTTTATAAATGTGAAGTCATGAATAGTAACTCAACAAACTGTCTCAAGTGTGTGTGATCTCAATTTCAATCCAAAATAATTCTGTCCCTTTCTCTCTTACACACATTTCACCTTCTCTGTTCTGGGCTCAGGTTCATGTACAGGGTGAAGGTGGGAGAGAGTTTGTGTGCGGAAGCCTCAGCTCCAAGCAAGAAGGCAGCTCGCCAGCTGGCAGCAGAGGAGGCTGTCAAAGAATTAATGGCTGATGGAAAACTGCAGCTCAACAAGGTGTGGAATGAGAAACCAAGAACAGGAAAAAAGAGATGGGGTTTCCGTATCCCTTAAATTAGAGGCTATTTTAAAAAAACACAGATTTCTCAGGCATAAAATTATTTTGTCACATCTGTCACACAATGTTCACTTTTCTGTAGCATTCATATCCTTCTTTTCCACCACCCCCCACACCCATCTGTTTTCTCCAGCCTCAGTTGCCCCTGGGCTCTTCTAGCGACGATGATGGAGGTGTTTCCGGGACAACATGCACCAGTTTGCCTCCTCTTACTGCAGATGAGTTGCGAGCAGCCCATGAGGCAGGGGTCGGGGACCTCATTAACCACCTGAACAACAATGCAGTGTCAGGTCTTCTGGAGTATGCCAGAGCCCGGGGCTTTGCTGCTGAGATCCGCCTTGTGGGCCAGTCTGGGCCACCACATGAGCCTAAGTATGTGAGAGCTTCATGACCAGAAACAAATCTCTTACTGTTAGGGTTACCCTGTGCTTGTAAAGGGATTTCTTTGTGTAGGACTTTAATAATAATTTGAAGATTTTTACTTTAATATTGACCTTTTTGCCTAACTTCCTTGGATAGATGATGTTTTACTGTAGCAACGCTTGACGTAAGGGCATTGTTAAAATGGATAGTTGCGTTTATTTTGTCTTAAAACAACTGCGATTTCTATACAGTCACAGATTTAAAAGCAAGGGTGAAAGCCATGTGAAATCCTCTTCCTTCGCCTCTCTCTTTGCCCCATATCCCCAGGTTCACCTACCAGGCCAAGCTGGGCGGACGCTGGTTCCCTCCTGTGTGTGCATCCAACAAGAAGCAGGGAAAGCAGGAAGCCGCAGATGCTGCACTACGGGTTCTGATTGGAGAAGCAGAGAGAGCAGCCCGCACTGGGGAGCTTATCCCAGCTGAGGTACGGGCTATAAAATGATTTCAGGCATTTCATCTTAAAAGTTAAATATGCACCAGCTTTAAAAGAGCTTTCTCTGGTTTAACAGGGGATTACCGCAGAATATAATAGAATGAAATAACAGAGTATAGCAACAGGTTTCGCTTAGCTTGATTACTTGTGCTGAAAGATTAAGCTTAAAGTAATCTACTGTATATGGTTGGAAGATAATCAAATGACCACTTCACTTGCTGTGCTGAGACGGTAACATTTGTGTACATTTCAGATACTGTATAACCTCATTCAAAAAAATAATCAATCTAAAGTGAACTGCACAGTCTGTAACTTGGCACATCAGTCAGTTAACAGACACATCTATGGAAGTAATTTAGTATTAAACATTGCAGGAACTGATGCATTTGTATAGACAGCATTCTTAAACATGCTATTTACTATATGCATATGGTTTCTAGCCAGTGGTGTCAGAAGATACACAATACTCAAGAGTTCTTTTTTTGTTTCTTGCAGTACATATTCAGAGCTGTCTGAATAATGTCAAGTGTATTAAATTTCGCTTCCATTCTTTCTGTTTTTCCTGTTTGTACGTCCCTCTGCTAGCTACCGGTGAGCGGCAGCACTCTGCATGACCAGATAGCAATGTTGAGTCACCAGCGCTTCAACGCACTGACCACTCGGATCCAGCACTGCCTTCTGGGACGCAAGATTCTAGCCACAATCATCATGAGAAAGGGGGAGGGCCTGGGGACTGTTGTCAGCCTTGGAACTGGTACATCCATTACCTTTAATGTATAACCTATGAAATGGACAAAGTGGTGAAAGTGGCAAAAAAATAAGGAATTGTATAGCACTACAAGAAAATGCATTGCCCCAACATTTTTTCACCATGTTTAGTTTTATGGGTTTCTGCGCTTAGAAGCATGTACTGTCACAAAGCTAGAACAGAACTAGGTCACCACAGAACTGAGAGGCGCTGCATTATTGTGCTCTTTGACATTGAATTTGTCTTTTTTCCCTGTCAGGAAATCGCTGTGTTAAAGGGGAGGAGCTGAGCCTTAAAGGGGAAACTGTTAATGATTGCCATGCAGAAATCATCTCCAGGAGGGGATTTGTTAGGTAGAAATTGATATCTTGCTCCTTTAACAATGTTTCTCCTCCACTTCTAAAAATATCTTTTTCCCTCCAGACAGTGTTGATGGAACAATATAAGTCTAACTCACCTTCTCCTTCCTTCTCAGGTTTCTGTACAGTGAGCTGCTCAAGCACTATGAGGGCACAGATGACAGTATATTTGAGCCAGCAGAGAATAACAAACTACGGATCAAATCTGACATCACCTTTCACCTCTACATCAGGTGGGAGTATATGTTTTCTTTCTCCTTGTTCACCCCCTCAAGCCTCCACTTTCACACATCATTGTTTTCTGTCTTGCCCTGTGAGGTCGTCTCTCTTAAACTGCATGTGGCAATACCTTATCTCTTCTTTTTCTCTCATCCTTAGTACGGCACCATGTGGAGATGGTGCTCTGTTTGATAAGTCATGCAGTGAGACAGGGGACGAAGTCAAGGGCCACCAGCCTCTGTTTGAGAATGCTAAGCAGGGCAAGCTTCGCACTAAAGTGGAGAATGGTGAGGCATAATACTTAAAGAAAACTGTTTTTATGTACATGATTTGTCATTAAATGTGGATGAAAGCAAATTATTTCACTCTCTGGCTTGTAAGCAAGAGGTGCAACCATTTTCATTGTTTGTGTGTTGTTGTTGCTATTACCAGGTGAGGGAACCATCCCTGTAGAGTCAAGTGCCATTGTACCCACCTGGGATGGCATCCAGCATGGTGAAAGGCTGCGGACAATGAGCTGTAGTGATAAGATCCTGCGCTGGAATGTGCTGGGACTGCAGGGGGCACTGCTTACCCATTTCCTGAATCCCATCTATCTGAAGTCCATCACGCTTGGTAATAAATACTGCTGGATAAAGATTTTTGTGCAGATAAGAGTTATAGTCGGTGAAAAAGGATGAGATACCATTTTTGGCATTGCTTCTTGACTTGGATATCAGTCTTACAACCTGCCTTTGCTGGTCTTATCTGTCAGGCTATTTGTACAGCCACGGTCACCTGACACGTGCTGTTTGCTGTCGGCTGGCCAGAGACGGTGAAGTGTTCACCCAAAGTCTGCCTCCTCCATTCAAGCTGAACCACCCTGAGGTAACTGCACAAGTTTTTGGCAATGGCAAACTTGGAGCATTAATCATGAATATTGAGTTCGCCCTCACTAAATTCATCAAGCTGCCAACAATCCTATTTATGCCTGCACCTTTGTTCTTTCTTTCATTTTTTTTATTGCTCATTTTATTTTAAATTTGGCTCATTCATCAGTTAAAAGCTGGTAGGTCATTGTTGTGCTGCAAGGAGAGAAGGAAGAAATGTAGAACCTGGCAGTTCTACACAGCTCATTTTTTGTTTTAGCTTGTTTTTTAACACTTTCTTGGTTTTTCATTTACACATGGATGAAATAGTTTGACAGTAATTGACACAGTGTGATGGCTACACACCAGCGATACAAGCATTACACATCTAATTTAAAAACTGCTGACTTACATTGCATTAGCCCAACTGAACAAAATGTGTTTTCTCTCCCCATTCCCTCTTCCACACCACCTGGTTGGACTGTAGGTTGGCAGGGTGAGTGTGTATGACTCCACACGTCACACAGGCAAGACCAAGGAGTCCAGTGTGAACTGGAGCTTTCCAGACCAACACAGTGTTGAGGTGCTGGACGGGACCAAAGGAAAACTAGATGGGTATGTAGTATATGGTCTTAAGATTTAAACTTGTTGTTCTTCATATTGACATTTTTCGCCAAAAGGACAGATGAGCTATTACCATGGCTAGGTGTCTCTCCATCTGTCCGCATTTCACAAGAATCACTACTCCTCCGAGAACATAAGTGGACAGCATTTACTGTCAAGAGCCATTTTCAAGCAATTCTTGACTCCAAAAATCTGTATGGAGCCACAAAGCATATTTGGACCTTATAATTCCTTCTTTTTTAAAAGCTATTAGTTACATATTTTCCAAGAATTTCTCAACTTTGGTACAAATAAAGCATATCTTCTAAACTTTGACAAAGTGATCGTTTAATGGGTCTTCACCCAAATTGAAGTCAAGGTCATATATGTCATATGTTTACAGGCACTTTTCCATTTTTGCAGGAATTGCTACTCTTAAGATTTTTAAGAATATTGGTCTAGATTGTAATGTTCGTAAAATGAATGCTTGCATGTGCCCTTCTTCCATCTATACATAAATGCAGTCACTAGGTTTAGTAACAATAATGTCTTAAGCTAGATTAGGGCCAATCAAGAACTAGGGTTTTTGTCCTTAATAGACCGTTCTGTGCCTCCTTGACTTCTCAGTGGATTTTAATTCTCGTTAGTTTGTGCAATACAGCCAAGCAGTGACATGAAAACATGTCACTTTCTTTCTGTATTTCACGCATTATAACAACCTGAGAATTGTGATAGATTGTGAGCCAGATGAGCTACTACATCATATAGGTTCTGGTTTATTAATAATGTTGATTGTAAATTTATTCAACAGCTTTCTAACTTAGTGTAGTGTTCCTGTTCAGCACTTTAATATATTTATAGCTCAGCCAAACATCTTGATTTTAAATAAATTTACTCCATAGCGCTTAAAAAATGCTTCATTCGAGCTTTTGTTTTTGTCTTGAGTGTGACCACCATGGGGGAAGCACTGAAACAGGTGCTGGTAATTCTGTTTCAGTTGGTACAGTTTAACATAAATCTCTTAGACTGGTGCTAACATCCTACCATGTCACATTAGGAATCAGAGTTCACAAAACAAACGGAAAGCTTTGCAGATATTTTTTGCTTCATTTAATTTTAATTAAATGAGTCAGAACAGAGCAGCAGGGAGTGAAGTAAGCTAAATAGGAAACACTGCATGATCTGAGGAAACATTTTGTCATGCCAGCATGCCAGACTAACCTTAATGTTTTTTCTGTCATACTTGTTTTGCATGTTTTCTTTTTTGTTAATAGTACTCAGCTAATGTCTTCTTTACTTCCAGGAACAAACTGGCTGTGTCTCGTGTATCCAAGTCAAACCTGTTCTCCTTGTTCCACACTCTGTGCCAGCGGTGCGGTCGTACTGACCTTCTCTCCCTGCCCTCTTATGCTCAGGCTAAGATGTCGGCCACGTCCTTCCAACTTGTCAAGCAACAGTTTTTTCAGGCTCTCAGCGCCCACGGCTATGGAGCCTGGATTGGAAAACCGCTGGAAGAAAAAAGCTTTGAAGCAGGGGAGGGAAATGGGAACAATGGGGCAAACGCACCTGTGGGGTATGGAAACAGTAAAAACGGAGGCGCAGTGGAGCTCAAGTAAGAGGAGGCATAGAACTGTGTCGAGTGCTTTATAAATTGATATAAAAATGCACAAGAAGAAAAGCACAAAGTGCTGGCAGATTAAAACAGTTGGCTGTCGTAAAGAAAGTAGGACAATCAAACAGTGTAAAGCCAGAGGCCAGAACTGTGTCTTCTGATGAAGCGTGGTTTAGAGCTACAGGGAAAGAAAGGGACATAAGTGAGAGGAATAGGTCAAGGGCAACCCCTAAAGGATGAGTGAGGCCACAGTTGACAAGACAGAGCTCTACAGGGTGTACAGAATATTGTAAACACTACATGCAAAGAATTAAACTGAAGTCAGTAAATCACCATGGCAGAGACTGCTACACATCTTGACTGCAAATGGTCACCATTGTCTGAATCCTTCATACTTTTTGTAAATAGGTTAATTTGAGATGGTAATTTAGGTTTTGTTTTGGTTTGTCATTGTTTGGCATTTGTTATCCTCATTTTCCCATCGTATTACTGATGTGTAAAATTATACGTGCAGGTCCTTTGACCATCGCAAATGTCTAGACCCAGGTGACTTGTTCTCTTTGCAGATGAGAGGAGTGATGTGACCAGTGCCGTGTAGCAGTGTTTGTAATTGTGATTCATTTACTTTAGAGTTTAAGTTTTCTATCATGAAGTGCTTATTTTTCTGTTGATGATTTACTGCATGGATCCTTTTAGGGCGGCAGGGAGAAACAATGGGACACTCTCAGCAGTAACCTCTTGTTTTTTTAACTCAGAAAACCGTACATAAGAAAATCAGCACCAAACTTTACTGAACACCCATAAATATTCACTGTCCAACGTCTGAGTCACTCCTGTACATACATAGTCTAAAGCCTTCACTCAGGCTGTTTTCAGTTAATCTGGTTGTGAAATTTAAACTGACTGTACATTGAAATCTGTCCACCTATTGTTGCACGGCATAGGTCAGTCCAGGCCTTTGATTATATAAAATTCCTGATGGTCATGACCACCAAAAATTACAATATTTCTGTTTTTGTTGCTTGTGTCTGTTTTTTGTTGTTTTGTTTTTTTAGCATTTCTCAAACGGTCATCAGTAGCAGCTGTACTATGTCGTGGGAATCCTCAAGTGTCCTGCCTGCTGGAAAACCATCATACATGTTTTTTTTTAATATATATATATATATATCTAAATACATAAAGGTTTTCAGGTGCTGGGTAGTTATTAACGACTGCTAAGTGGAGAACACTGTTCTTGTTCTTGATTTGGATGGACAATGCAATATATACATCAGGTATATGCAAATACATTAACACACAGATGCACAGTGGGTTCCAAAAGTCTAAGCCTGGATACAACTTTCATTTATCAGATATTAAGTATTGAATTTTTAATAGCTGTTTCAATTAAACACCATTAAGCAGGGCTTAGAGTTATCTGAAGAATTTGATAATCCAAGCTTTTTAAGAGCATGAACACAGTATGTGTCTTTCAGATGTTTTTGGTTAATGTCTGATAACTACAGAGGTAAAGCTATGCAAGTCAGCTCTCTGATACTTCAAATGGTTTGGGGTAGTTTTGATGAATGTGTAGAGCCATTTTACTGGAAAATAATTTTTTTTTCAGTGAGATTAACTTGAAGTTGTCTCTTTAAAAAAAATGTAGCGCCCTGTGTGAATCCTTGTCTTCAACAGTGATATACAGTTAACCCATTAGAACCCATGGTGACATGCATGTAACACACTACATTTTTTACAGCTGTGTGGGCCTCTGGGTCTGTTGTATATCCCCCATAATTTTCCTATAAGGAAAAATGGGTCTGGGTTCTTATGGGTTAAGTATACTGTTATTTGATCCTTGGTAAATGCTCATACTGTCCAACTCACAAAATTTGTTTAATTATAAAAATGTATATAAGACATCATAGCAATAGAACTAAATGGTTTTAGGATTTTATTGCTTTCTTATTTGAATACATATGACCTCTAAATGTATTTGAACAGAAGCTCCGCCTTTGCCCTTTATGTATGGTTCTTGCAGCTGGACTCGGACTTCTGGACCCCTCTGCTTGCTAAAATGGATGTTTGCGTTTAACGATATGTACACAGTATGTCTGTGTGTATGTATATGTGTAGGTTTAATGTATATATTTTGTAAATCTTCATCTTCAATTGCTTTTCTATATATTTCCTGATGTTTTAATTAACTTGCAATGGAATATATTCTGTTTTTTACAGTTGAATTTTGAAAGTTAAAAAAATAAAATTAGTTGCAGTCTGACATATTTTTCATCTTATTTATTTAAGGTAGTACTTGAATCACCTGGGGGTTGGAGGTGCCTGAGTGGTACAAGGGCATTTACATTTTTGTGGGGATTATAAATATTAGCTACTGCTGAGTTACTTTATGAGTGCTGAAAATTAGTTGCAGTGCTTCTGTTTCTCACTCTTTATCCATGACTAAGCTGTGGATTACACCTATGCTGAAACAATGACTGAGAAGGGAATTTTGAGTGTGCAGGAGATGGTAATTTTTTACAGCAGGGACTCCTTTCCTTAGGGTGGTGTTTTGATCCAATCTGCCATCCAACAGCTACAAAGTCTATTGCAGTGCTCCAAAAGATCAGCAGATGGAAACGTGTGCACACCTTAAGCCTGCGGGTTTGTTTTTGAGTTCTTGCACGAGGGAAAGCCTGCATGAAATCAGACACAGGTGATATGATGTTCACGCAGGACACAAGACAAATCTCTGGGTAGATATGATCTGTGGCTTGCAGGGTTAAATTCTGTAGACTGCCTCATTACATTCTGTGGATTAACTATATTAATTGCATGATCAAAAACTTTAGCTGCCATGCTTTTTTTCCTCTTTTTCTTGGCTGTGTAAGTGTGTGCATTTATATTCTTATACTCCCGTCTTTTGTGACCAATTCCACTGGAGTCAATTTTTAGAGAAATAGTGTACACTGAATTCAGCTTTATTATATATATATTCTTGCACACAGAAAAAACTAGCGCCCCCGTCTTTCTAGATGTGAAAATACATAAATGCATATATAACTACAATAAAGAAATTAATGAGCAATAGACTGAGGTTGTAACTGCATGAAGGATGTAAGAATAAAAAAATAAACTTGGGTATTAGGGTACTGTGGAAGAAAATAGAACATTCTCATATTCTGGGAGATGCAAGCTATGTAACGTAAATCATAAAAGTAAATTATACTGATTCTTCACAATGTTTTAGTAGTGTCATAATGGGATGCAATAACAGTGAACGTTTAAACAAGCCATTTGGAGCTGTCGCTCACTGTGACATTTCACTGGGAAATAGAGAGAATGGTAGTAATACAACAAGCCAACCAGTGTAGTGCCCTCCAAATGATTTTATTACTTTTATTTAGATGTTACTGCACACAAGTTGAATCCCAAATACCCTCAGAATAATACATTTGAAGGCATACAATGCTTCTTCCAGTTTATGATACTAACCCTTCCCTCCTACACAATTAATTACAGTTATACACTAATGTTGTAATGTTATACATTAATGTTTCCCTAATGTTGATAATGGCATTAAAAACCTGTTTATATGCATGTTGTAACTGTGCTGTTAGTCAGTGTGAAATAGCAAAGGCCTGTTTCAATCAGGATCTCGACCCATCAAGCTGGATTCCTACTGTCTCTCCAGTCAAGTGTTTGGATGGTGGGAGGGCAGGACTAATGACAGAGGGAGAGGAGTAAAGCACGGTGGAGGGAAGGATGGACGAGTGGAATGAGGCTGCATGAAGTGAAATATTAGTCCAGACCGAGGGGCTTAAACAAGGCAATCGATGCTCTCCAATGGAAATAAATGAGAGAGGGTAAGGAGAGAATATATATGAAGGCTGAGAGGGGAGAAGAGTGGCTTAAAAGCTGTGCTAAAAGAGCACAAGATCATGGTCATCCAAGGCGTGACAGGGTGGAGTATCAGATCATTGAGGCATCAGGGAGGAAAAGAGAGAGCCTGAAAAAGTACTATGGTGCTGTGAGGATAAAGGAGGGTATTTTGAGTTAATTCCAGTTGTACTGTGATGTTTCTGCGGTACGCTGTGCCTAACAGTCACAAAGTTAGTGCTATAATGCAAATATTACAATGGCATAGTCAATGTAGGAGTATGTATCCACATATTGCTTGCAGTGGTATTGATCATGCTGAAGTGGTACTCAGTGAAACAATGCAGTTGCATTAAAACATAATGACAATCTGAAGTCAAAACCACTAGAAATGTATTTTGCCAAAGGCTAAACCATGAGTGATGCCACTGAGCAGTTTGTTAGCTTTTGTTTTGACTATTAATGTATGTTTGCACTGTCTAAATCTATGAAATATATCTAATGCTTTATTGATAATATAGATGTAGCTTTTGGGGACTGCAAGTTAAAGTGGAATATTGCATACCTACTGTGGCTTTATAGTTGTGGCCTCATCAACAGCCCAGGGATTGGCAGAGGTAAATAGATTTTGTCCAGTGACTGCAATCGGAAAGCAGAAATGCAATCAAAAATAAAATAAAATTTTGAAAAACTGCACAATGGAATATTGAGCTCTTTCATAAACTGAGAGACCCAGCCTGTATTTTGAACATTTTTGGTACGTGCATAATATGTACCTTCAGTTGCTCCCTTGTATTCTCCCCAAAGGGTCGCCATGGCAGGTTAATCCACATAAGTGATTTGGCAGAGGTTTTACACCAGATGCCCTTCCTGACACAACCCAGCCATGGTGAGTGGGGCTAGTGTTCCCACCTTTCACTTGTAAAGAAAATGTGTAAACCACTACACCATGGGGACACTTTGGTATGTGCATAATCCAAACCCCATTTTCTGAAAGTTGGGATATTTTCCAAAATGCAAGAAAAAACAAAGTCTGTGAGCTGTTAACTAATCATGAACCTTTACTTAACTGACAAAAGCACAAAGAAGAGATTTTCAGTAGTTTTACTGACCTTACTGAACTTATTTGTATGTTACGAATCAGAATCAGAATCTGAATCTGAGTATTTTATGAATCCGGGGGGAAATTGTATAAAATTGGTAACAGCATTAAAAACCTGTACGTATGCATGTTGTAACTGTGCTGTTGGTCTGTTTACAGTAGTTTCTCTGTTTCAATCACGATCTTGACCCATCAAACTGGACTCCTCCTGTCTCTCCAGTAAAGTGTTTGGATAGTGGGAGGGCAGGACTATCTACAAATATACACAAATGTAAAATTTAATGGTTAACAAAAGCTCAACAAAAGTCGGGACAGAGCAGGTTGGAAGCAGGCTTATTTATAGCAGGTGAGGCATCGTGATTGGGTTTAAAAGTAGCATTCATCAAAGGTTCCATCTATGCAATTAAAGACGGGTCGTGGATCACTCGTTTGTGCTAATATTTGTGAGAGAACTGATAGTTCAAAAGGAACATTTCACAATGTAAGATTTCAGAGACTTTACAACTTGCAACATCAACAGTGCATAATACTGTGAAAATATTCAGAGGATTCAGAGATATCTGAATTAAGGGAAAGGTCGGAAACCACTGACCGTGACCACTGAATGTATGTGATTGTTCTTTGAGCCCTCAGGCCACACTGTCTGAGAAACCCTCATGGTAATGTGACAAATACATTTACCTGGGCTCAAGAGAGCATTGGAAAATCATTGTACTAAACACAATCCGTTGCTCCATCCAGAAATGCAACTTGAAACTGTATTACACAAGGAGGAAGCCATACATAAACTCCACGCAGAACTGCCACTGAGTTCTTTGGGCCTGAGTTCATCACAGATGGACTGAAAGACTGTGGAACCGTGTGCTGTGGTCAGATGAGTCCACATTTCAGCTTGCTTAAGGAAAAAAACAGGCGTGGAGTTCTCAGTGCCAAAAAGGAAACAACTATCCAGATTATCAGTGAAGGGTGGAAAAGCTAGCGTCTGTGATGGTATGTGGGTGTATCAATGTCCGAGCATCAGTGAGTTGCATGCATGTGAAGGTACCATTGGCTCTGAGGTATATATTAGGATTTTAGAGAGATGTATGCTGCCATCAAGGCGATGTCTCTTCCTGTGATATTCATACTTTTTTCAGCAGGACAATTCCAGATCACATTCTGCACAGCCTACATCAGTGTGGCTTTGTAGACACAGAGTGTATGTGCTTGACTGGCCTGCTGCCAGTCCAGATCTATCTCCTTTTGAAAATGCATAGCACATCACAAAGAGGAGAATCAGAAAATGGACCAGAGACAGCAGCTGAAGTGTTACATCAAACAAGAATGGACAAGATTTCCAACTGCAAAACTACAGCAATCAGTATCCTCAGTTAAACATGCCTTTTGTTGGGTTGTGTTGCAGCCATCAAAATCTAAATTTGTGCATATTTGCAAAGTACAATTAAGCTGGTCAGTAAAACTACTAAAAAAATCTTTTCTTTGTACATTTGTCAGTTAAATAAAGGTTCACATTAATTAACATATCACAGGTTTTTGTTTTTATTGCAGTTTGGAAAACATCCCAACTTTTCTGGAAATGGGGTTTGTAAATCTGTGTCCTCATTGTTTCATGCTACACTAATCAGGCATAATATTATAACCACTGACAGGTGAAGTGAATGACAGTGAACACTCTTGATCATGGCACCTGTTAGTGGGTGGGATATATTAGGCAACAACCGAACCATTTGTCCTCAAAGCTCATATGCTAGAGGCATGGAAAATGGGCAAGCATTGGGATTTGAGAGAGTTTGACAAATGCCAAACTGTGATGGCTAGACAACTGAGTCAGAGCATCTCCAAAACTGCAGCTCTTGTGGGGTGTTCTCGGTTTGCAGTGGTCAGTATCATCAAAAGTGCTCCAAGGAAGGAACAGCTGTGAATCGGCAACAGGGTCATGGATGGCCAAGGATGATGCAGCAGTGGGGCAGCAAAAGGGGGACCAACACGATATTAGGCAGGTGATCATAATATCATAATGCCTGATCGGTGTATGTCAGAAAGGACAGCAGCAAATAGGAAGACAAAAACAAACAGCATTCTTCACTATTCTTCAGCATCCAGTATTCTTGTAATCTAATTAAATTAAACTGATGATTCTATGGCCCATCTACAGCTCTGAGAAATCTCAGCCTGCTGAAGACCCTGGGATTTGATCTGAAGTTCCAGATCAAACAAGTTTTGACTGTTTTGTGAACTGCTCTCTTTTTCTCTTTGCTCTTTCTGTTCCATCACATTGGCCACTGTGAACCTTTCATCCAGTTCATGTGTGAGAGCCACAGTGCACTGCTGATTAGGAATATCTTTTATATCCTAATTTATCAGGTTATGCAGCCAGAAATGTGGCTGAAATGAAGGCAGAAAAATGCTAAATCCTAAATAGTTGGACTTTTGAACTTTTATATATGTACTTTTATCTACTTTTTAAGCCACAACAAATACACAGAACTAGTTATTTGTATTTAGTATAATTCATATTAATATGCAGCATTTAAGATGTTGGTTCTTTGAATTATTTAGCCATTGCTCAATGTAAAAGGCACTTTAGCCCTACAGTGGTTGCACAGTACCAGTGAATTCTGGCAATACAGTGATATGATAATTTGGACACTGTCATGATTAGTAAGGTACCTTAAATCAAGCAAAATCAATTTTACTTTGTAATGGTACTTCTGTGGCCAAAATAAAGCAGTGTCACTTAACTGAGAGACAGAAGAGAGCTGATTCAGGAAGAGTACAGACACCTCAAAGACACACAATCACCAGCTCTGCATAGACTTTGCTATCATGCTGACACTTTAAAACCATGTCTAGCCTCTGAAAACCTTGTAATACTTAGACGAAACTTTTGTATAAAGTCACTTGAAGGCATACTTGGTTAACTGCCTCTTCAATCAAGGGTGACACATAGCATACAGTAGAGCATAGCATTCATTTTTACACAGGAGTTTAGGCCTTCCTTTTACCTACAGTCATGAGAAAAAGCAAGATTTCACAGGACTCTGTGCAGTCTTGTGAAAAAAACAAGTACAATCCACAATTCAATAGCTTGTAGAACTATCTTTAGCCGTAATAACTTGAAGTAATAATTAATAATTTTCCATGTGGGGAATTTTTGCCCACTCTTCTATATAATGTTGCTTCAGCTCATCGAGGTTTGAGGGTATTCGTTTATGCACAGCTCTCTTAAAGCCCTGCCATGGCATTTCAGTCAGGCTGGGTCTGGACTTTGGGTCACTGGAAAACTTTGATTCTATTGCATATTTTTTGGTGTGTTTGGGATCAGAAGATAAGATAAAATTAAGATGACCCAGTTTACCTGTCAGACAGATGGCCTCACATTTGATTCTTGATACTAAAGTAAAGAATATTTTAGTATACAGAGGAGTTCATGTTCAATTCAATGGCTGTGAGGTGTCCAGGTCCTGTGGCTGCAAAATAAGCCCAAAACATCACCCCTCCACTACCATGCTTGGCAGGTGGCATGAGTGTTTATGCTGACATGCTGTGTTGGGTTTTGCCTGCACTGTGTATTATAGTCAGACATCTCCACGTCAGTCTCATCTGGCCAGTGAACGTTGTTCCAGAAGTCTTGTGGTTTGTTCAGATGCAACTTTGCAAACCATGTTCTTTATAAAGAGAAGATGCTTTCTCCAACCCTTCCAAACAAGCCACACTTGTTCAGTTTGTTTTTAATTGTACTGTCATGAACTTTAACACTTAACATGCAAACGGAGGCCTGTAGAGTCTGAGGTGCAGCTCTTGGGTTTTTGGAATTTCTTTAAGCATTGCTTAGTCTGATCTTGGGGTGAATTTGCTGAGATGCTGACTCTTGGGAAGGCTGTGGCATTGTGTTAACACACACCTGAATGTTCCAGACCAGCAATTTACCCTGACTTCTGCTTTTATAGAGGTGGTCACACTGGCTAATGATCAATTAATCAAGTGCATTTGATTAGCAGCGCCTGGCAATAAGGATGTACTTAATTTTTCACAGGACTGGTGAAAATGTTCTTTTTCACATTACTGTATGCATAAGAGATCTAAATTTGAGAACACCTCTTGTCAGTAGACAGGAAAGGTCATAAATCTCTCACACCACCTTATCCCTTACATCACAAAAACTATGTTACAATCAGTGGAAGTAAGAGAAGTGTGAGGTAAAACAATAGACAGGTTATTTCATTACTCCTTTTTGCAGTCAATCAATATATTCAGAAGAGGGTTAAGGTTAGCATTGTGAGGCTTTTTTTGAGTGAGTCCCTCTGGAGGTCTCATTATTTTGTAGAGACTTGAAAGGATCAGACTTGATGGAATACAACCGTATGCTGTTTGCCTCTATGAAGCCTAAAGGGCAGCCAAGCTTCTTATTGTCTAGTTTAGGAAATAATGCAGAGCCTGCTGTGTTAGTTTAGCTAATAGAGTGGACTGACATAGAAGGGGGTATAAAGAAAACTCCATGTGTAAGAATAAACAAAGAAGAGGAATAATTATTCTAGCTTTGACAGGTGCAAATCTCCTCTCCTTGAATTGCAGTATATCTACAATAAGTATCAGAATACTTTATTAATCCCAGTAAATTTATTTTTATTTGCTACTGTTCTCCTGTGTCCTTGGTGAAAACCCATTTCTGCGTGAGAAAGCATGGTCTCATAATGCTCCTATAATAAGCATGACTCCAGATACATACTCCAGTTTTTCATGGACTCAACTTGGCTCCTTAATGGCCACTGTTGCTAGCTGGAGAAAAATCCCCAAAAATATCAGCAACAATTTCTTTTTCAGCATAGCTGCCATTGACAATGGCATCAATAGGACAGTAAAGGCAGTTATTTTTGGTCAAAACACTGAATAAAATGATGATAATAATGCTGTGAAATGAATTCTAAACATCAGCTGGGATGAAATACTCCTGGCCTTTTCTAGAAAATAACATATTTGGGGTCTGTTAAAAGCAGCTGCAGGAGACAAAATCTGGAGAAGCAACACATCAAAACACTCTTGTACACATCCAAGAACACTCTGAAAGTCTAGTACTGAATTTCATTCAGCAGAAAGCTTGAAGAGATTGTGGTTTAGACACTGAGAATACCAAGCCAGAGGTTGTTTAGAGGAGCTGAGCAGTGTGGAGTGAAAGATCTGGAAGAGAGACGTTCAGTCAAAGAGTCACTAGCTCCGACCATGATCTGGGTTGTCACTGCAATAAGAAATATGATTTTACCAGCTTTTCTGGGCTTGTGACAGATTTCTAAAACAAAAACTAACCTAAAAGTCAGATATTAAAAGACTTTAAATCCATGCAGAAGCATCAGAGGTGAAAAAATATCCCTGAACCTTAAAGTGCCAGGAAAATTGTGTGTATAAGTAGAAATCCGGCAGTGTCACTAGTTGCTGACTAGTGATTTTTTTAAGTGAGCAGACAGCTGACACAAACACTCATCCAGTACATCAGCATCACCACCACAGCCAACACTTTGGTTTCATGCTGATGCTGTGAAACTGAAGTTACCCTCTGAACTCTTCAAACACCGACGATTACTAACATGACAGCTACACACACTTCTGAGAGGCACATTTAACCACCCAGCTCTTCATTCAGAGGTGATGATGCTCCTTCTATATACTGTATATACCAGGCATGGTGACTAATATTTTGTTTGGTGTGTGATACAATTTCTGACAGACATAGATTCTAATAAAGCTGTGCAAATATGCTATGTTTGCATATGTTTGTGTGCCAGAATGTGTGTCAGTCCTCTCATTAAAAGGGCACAGTTGTTTGGAGCTGAGATGTTCCGGACTGATTGCTCGCCACTTAAATGGGAGAGCAGACACATTACCCACAGATTTCTGCAAACTCCACCATTCACTCTCCCCCCTCTCCACACCCCTCCCTCACTGTATCTTTTACCCCCTGTAGTCTCCTATTCTCCAGATTTGATTAGCCTCTCTCAAGTGGTAGGTTCAGAGAGCTGTTTGCTGTGCAGAAATCCATCTGCATACATCCACCGGTTTTAGGCTGTGGGTCAGTCTACAAGGCTTCTAGGCCTCTATAGTGCAATCTGAGCCATTAGGATACAGTGGAGTCGGTACAGGGCAGCGATTAGAGCATGTCTGACAGAGTAGGACCAGCCCAGTGGTCTATTAAAAAGACTCTTGCAGTTGTGCAGTGCGCTTACTCATCACTTCACTGACATCTATCATAGATGTAGTCAACAACAGGTGCATTATTTGGAGAAATAGGAAAAATCTGCTTCTCCATTTCCTTTCATTCGGGGGCTTTCTAGTCCAGCCAGAGTGGGGTTATATTATTCAGTATCATTTTAAAAAACATGTTCCTTATTCCTCAACTTGTGCTTTACTTGAGTTCTTTTTTTCCAGTGATGTGACTTTATGACATTTGTTTAAAATAGTTTCATTTTGTTCTCCACTGTTTTTATGTGACAGGGTGGAGTAACTCATTACACACAAAGCTTCATCAGTATTAAAAAAAAAAAAAAATGAGTTATAATGCATTAAACTGCCTACTGGTGTTTGTAATATTTCAAATGTCTTCTTCCTCTAGCCACATCATTAAAATGATACCTATACATTGATGCAAGCATAAGATGGATTCAGTTATAAAAATGTATATTATAGAGGCATTTCATATGAGCATTAATGGTGTTTTATACTTGCAATAAACATACTTTTCAGTTTATATATTTAATATCTTTATACAGTTTCTCAAACAAAACTGTTCTACTGCAGAACTTTTACTTGCAATTGAATATTTTAAGTGTGCTGCTTTTGATTAAAGAGGGGAAACCCTATAACTGATTAAAATTTAATGTATGAGCAATATAACCCCCTTTTTACAATGCAGACCTGTGACATTTCTTATAGTTGCCCTGTTTTGCTTTTATTCTTTCACTCTTTCTTTTACCCTATCCACCCACTAGATCTCCTGTGCCTTCCTTCTGTTCCCAGTCACCTGACACACACCCACGTCACTTATTCCCAATTTCTCAATCGGCCATGCTGTATTTATTCCTGCCATCTTGCGATTGTCTTCTGCCAGATTCTCTCACACACTCGTTATCTTGGTTTTCAATTCCTAATTCTTTTCCGTTGGCTGCCAAATTGCCTGTAAGTGTTTATTTTGCATTTTGAAATAAACCAGCTGAAGAAGTGAGCATTTATTTCATTCAGCTCTCATCACAGAAATGTGGCACCAAGCAGAAAGTTAAGGTAGCACTACATAACACAGTTTGTGACTTGGGGTGTCATTTGTCAACATTTACTACATAACTCTTCTAAATTTAGGATGTATTTTTTCACCACCTAGGTACAGCAGAAAAAGGGAGTAAAGGTGGCAGTTCTGAACGAAAGGATTTCCAGATTATACCATAATTATTTTTTGGTTAGAATAATTTTAAAGGATTTTAAAAGAAAGGAAAATATATGCACTTGTCAAGGCCGGGAGAGAGTGCGGAGAGGACCCAATTGCAGGACTCAGAGACTGACAGATTAAGCTGAAAAAAAAGGCTTTAATAGCCACTCACAAAAGGTTACAAAGTCCAGGGCAAAATCCAAAAGGAAACTCACAGGAACAAAACTCTCTTCAGGGCTGGAAAAACCACCAAATAACATTGAGGACGCGACAAAGAACTGAATGCAGACAGAGACTAAAAATACACAGCCTGACGAGCAAAGAAGAAACAGGAGGGAGAGGGACACAGGAGGCAACAATCAGGGGCAGGAAGTAAAATTCAACACAATGCACGAGACTAAACAGATTTCAAAATAAAACAGGAACAAGGATAGGACTGCATAACACAAGAATGAACTTGACAAATACACAGAAAGAACAGGGGACAGAGACTCAGATTAAACTCACAGCAGACAGACCAGACAACATATATAATAACATATGGCCAGAACAAGAAGAGAATAAAAGGAGAACTAAAATGACCTAATCCTTCAACTACAAAAACTAAGGCTCTAATAAAAGGGCAACAGATGGCACAAAAGAGGGTCTAGAGTCAAAATAACAGAACAGAAACACAACCCTA
>VUQH01055056.1:2124-12557 GCA_015106775.1 Etroplus canarensis | reverse complement strand
AATTTTTATGTTGGTCCAATTTAAAGGGTCTATTGTAATATTTTTACCTGTCAGCCAATTATGAAAAGACCAGAATAATTTAACATGTACACATTCAAAAAACATTTGTTCTACAGTTTCCACATCATTTTCACAAAAACACAAAAGTTCTTATCCCAATTAAAACGAATGTTTAAAAAATGGTTAATGCAAGGGATAGGGTGAGATGGAGGCAGATGATTCGCCGTGGCGACCCCTAACGGGAGCAGCCAAAAGAAAAAGAAAAAGAAGTTTCTGGCAGATTGCTGAACCTCTGCCCATCTTTACTTCTGAGAGACTGTCTCTCTAAGGTGCTTGTTTTATACCCGATCACATTACGGCCTGTTGCCAATTGACGTAATTAGTTCGTGAAGCAACATGTTCCTGAAGCTGTTTCTTTTGTAGCGCCACTTTTCCAGTCTTACACTACCAGTCAAAAGTTTGGACACGCTTGGCCATGTTATCTTTTGATAGTAAAGGCTGCCGACCCCTGGGTTCAGTGATGTCAGATAATAGAAAGATATCCTGGGTATGTTGAACTTGCTTTGTAACATGCGATCAGGTCGCGGCTGCAGGGCAAGGGAGAAGGGGCCCATTAGATCCCTTTGCCCAGGACCCCATAGCAGGTAACTTCGGCGATAGAAACGAGCCTCTCCTGACGCAGGAAAACTGTGGAATAAGCCAGGAGCTGCATGGATTCTCTAGAGCGTTCTCTCGCATCTGTATTTGCCAGTCATTGCTAGAATCCTCACTCTAGCTTAAGTTAGCCAGTTTTCCTGATAGCAACAGCTGCGGAAATCTGCTGACTGTATTTTTAATTGGGCCGTTTGTTGAGGCAGTGGAAGTGATGGGAGAGGATTGGCCAGCATCGCTCCTCCTGCGTTCTAGAGGGTTCGCAGTGGAAACAGTATTGGGGAGGCGCGGCCGCTCCCGCACACTGACTGACAGACTGATACAGTAGCGGGGGTTCAGGGCCCGTCACACCCACAGTCACTCAGGGCGAAGACAGCCTGCAGTGTCACAGACAGCCGCTGTAAGCCGTCAAAACGACAGCGTGAGAATACAACGAAGGTGAGTATAGTAAGGAGAAACGTGTGTTATGCTAACTTGTTGCTAAGTGCTTACAGAGAGGGAAGAAAACATTATATTATAATAACAGCGTCTGCTGTCCTATACTGACTGACCGTTTGGCTTATCTTTTTGCCACACACGTCTGCACACTAAGCCTCGTTTGACCAACTGAAAGTCAGTTAAAATGGCAAACAAGCAGGTATAAAACGGATGCTTCCTCTGTACCAACTCTGACTGACGCTTGCACTTCAGGATTAAGTTGCTATTGTGCGTCAGAGTTGCATAGAGTGAACGGAAAGCTCCAGAAAGTTCTCAGCCTCCCGAAATATGTAGGGAAACGCCCACTTGTTCTGGCGCTGTTATGCTTGGTATGAGCAAGCTGCTTCACAGTGACGCTATTATAATTACGGCAGGAGTCAAAATGCGCCGTTTAAAGTAGCATTATCCAAAGCACGAATCCGCATGATTGATCATATTGTGCTAATTAAGAATACAAGGTGGAACTTGGACGCAAAAGGCACATCATGGCTCTAATATGGATGGAGAGTTTGAAAAATTGAAGTCCCTCATATTCTCATAAACTCCTTTTTCAATATTTGAGTGATCATGTAGACTGTAATGAAACATAGTTTAAAGCAAACCATCAGTCACTCAGAACCCCAAGTAATGCTTTCATATGTCACTTTTGAGTAGTTATCCAGATTTTACCATATTGGGCAAAGCAGCAAATCTTCACATTTAAGTAACTGAAACTCCAAATGTTTGCTATTTGTTCTTCATTCCTGACAGAATAATCAGTTAAACACAGTCATGTGAATAGTAAAGTTTTTGACAGCACTCTATGCAGTCCTGTGGAAAAACTAAGTATACTCTTACTGCTTCCATAGGAATTATCAGACTCGACAGTCCTCAGTTTGCATATTAGATATTAAAGTTCATGACAGTACAGTTAGAAAAAGGCTGAATACGTTTGTCTTGTTTGAAAGGGTTGCCAAGGGAAAGTGACTACTCCTTTAAAAGAATGTGGCCACAGAGCTTAGGGTGATCCCAAGTACACTAGGAAATCTATAACAGAATAGCGGCAAAAGAAAAGAATCAAGGTGTTGCAATGGCCCACTCAAAGTCCAGACCTCAATCCGATTGAAATGCAGTGACAGGACATTAACAGAGTAATGCATAAACAAACGCACCACACCTCAAAGAACTAACCTGAGCCATAAATCTTTGGCTTTTAGCAAAGCAGCAATCTCTGCTGGTTATTGCCATTACTGGAAATATGCTCCACCAGAGCAACACACCAGCCAGTATGAGAGGTTAGCTACAATGACCTCCCATGTGGCGTAACATTAATATAGAATTACAGTGTGTTGATGTTCTGCTGCTGTAGCAACAATAAAAATGGAGACTCTTCCAAGAAGTTACTGAGTTATCTGGGCAATGTTGCTTTGTCTATGTTTGCAGTGTTTTCCAGGTGTTTTTACTCAGCACTTTATTTAGGTCACTATAATGTGACTTTACTTGTTATTAAAACAGTATAAAGTATAAATATTTAACAGTATAAAATAAAAAGAGGTCCAAGCTTCCCTGTTGTCCGTTGTTAGGATAATAAAAGCAGTCATTGCCAAGCTGACAGAAATGAGGAGGCCTGGAAACAGGTGCTGTGAACTTCACTTTCACCAGGACAGTTTGTTACCGCTTCTGTTTGAACAGCTCACACTCTGATAATAGCCTCATTACCCCATACTACAAGTGTGCATGATGGTAGCCACCCACAGTGCTAAGATAGAGCTTAAGTTACTCATTTGCCACATATCCAGACTGTCACTTTTATGCCAAAATATGATTAAGAACTATAAATACTAAACTTATTCTTAGGAACCATGTCCAAGGGACCAGCAGTTGGCATTGACCTGGGCACTACCTACTCCTGTGTAGGAGTGTTTCAGCACGGCAAAGTTGAAATCATTGCCAACGATCAGGGCAACAGGACCACACCCAGTTATGTTGCGTTCACTGACACTGAGAGGCTGATTGGAGATGCAGCTAAGAACCAGGTGGCCTTGAACCCCAACAACACAATATTTGGTATGATTTATTTTTTAATTTATGTTTAAGTATAAGGGGTGACCTGTGATGTTTTTGCTTATTAACTGTACATTTTATTGTTCCTCAGATGCAAAGCGTCTTATTGGACGTCGTTTTGACGACAGCGTTGTCCAGTCAGACATGAAACATTGGCCTTTTACAGTTATTAATGATGCTTCACGGCCTAAAGTAAAGGTGGAATACAAGGGTGAGACCAAGACATTTTACCCTGAGGAGATTTCCTCCATGGTGTTGCTGAAAATGAAGGAGATTGCTGAGGCATACCTTGGCAAGGTACTGCTGTGCATTTTAGTTTTATGAAATGCAGTTTATAAACTTTGTGAGCAATGCAGATATAATGCTTTCACTGCTTTAAGTCTTACTTTCCCGGCAAGACACATAAATATAAACAGGGCGTTGCACTGCTCATGTCCTGTTTACTTTAGCACTGAAGTTTAAATAGCCTGGAGACCTCTTGGCTCAAAATTACCTGGGGAAAACTGGCTATTGAGTTATGAATCAAAGTCTTTTTAAAATTTGTAACTTACAACAGTTTTCTTTTTGCAGACTGTTACAAATGCTGTTGTGACTGTGCCTGCCTACTTCAACGACTCTCAGCGCCAGGCCACCAAAGATGCAGGGACTATTTCTGGGCTTAATGTGCTTCGTATCATCAATGAGCCTACTGCAGCTGCTATTGCATATGGCCTGGACAGAAAGGTGAGATAAATCTTAGGCCACAGTTTTTTGCAAGATACACTTTTTAAGAAAAAGCTGCAACACATTGTTGTGTCAACAGTTTTCTCAGAAGTCATTCACCTAATCAACTAATTTTGTATTTCTGCTAATTTTACTTGTAATACTTGTTGAGTTTGTTGAATGATACTACTAATCCTTGATTTAGGCCCTGCCTTTGCAAGGACTGTCACTTTTTCTTTTTGCAACAGACTTAAGTTTCTAAAATAGCACTTAGAGGTTTTGTAGAAAATCCTTAAAAATATTTATTAAATCATTTTCCAATAACAATTAAATGGTAAATTTTAGGTTGGATCTGAGAGAAATGTTCTCATCTTTGACCTGGGCGGTGGCACATTTGATGTGTCCATCTTGACAATTGAAGACGGCATCTTTGAGGTGAAGTCCACAGCAGGTGACACACACTTGGGTGGTGAAGATTTTGACAACCGCATGGTGAACCACTTCATCTCTGAGTTCAAACGCAAGTACAAGAAAGACATCAGTGACAACAAGAGGGCAGTGCGTCGTCTGCGCACGGCATGTGAGAGGGCCAAACGTACCCTGTCGTCCAGCACACAAGCCAGCATTGAAATTGACTCTCTGTACGAGGGCATCGACTTCTACACCTCGATCACCAGGGCCCGGTTTGAGGAACTGAACGCTGATCTGTTCCGAGGAACCCTGGAGCCCGTGGAAAAGGCTCTCCGTGATGCCAAGATGGACAAGGCCCAGATCCATGACATTGTCTTGGTGGGAGGTTCTACTCGTATTCCCAAGATCCAGAAGCTGCTGCAAGACTTCTTCAATGGGAAGGAACTCAATAAGAGCATTAACCCTGATGAGGCAGTGGCCTATGGTGCAGGTATTATCCCTGTATGCTTAGAACAGGCTATCTTTCCCTACTGAGCCACTATGAAGCAACAAATTTAAACCAGGATTCCACCTTCCTTTTCTCTCCCTCTCCTCTGCAGCTGTGCAGGCAGCTATCTTGGCAGGTGACAAATCTGAGAACGTGCAGGACCTGCTGCTGCTGGATGTGACCCCATTGTCTCTGGGCATTGAGACTGCTGGAGGAGTCATGACTGTTCTCATCAAGAGAAACACTACTATCCCCACAAAGCAGACCCAAACTTTTACCACCTATTCAGACAACCAGCCTGGTGTACTGATTCAGGTAAGACTACAGCCTTTTTCCCCTGCTTTTACTGAAACAGTAGATTGGAACACTGAATTTTTCAGTCTAATCTTTTATCATCAGGTGTTTGAGGGTGAAAGGGCCATGACCAAAGACAACAACCTTTTGGGGAAATTCGAGCTGACTGGAATACCCCCAGCCCCACGTGGGGTTCCCCAGATTGAGGTGACATTTGATATTGATGCCAACGGCATTATGAATGTTTCTGCAGTCGACAAGAGTACTGGCAAGGAGAACAAGATCACAATCACCAATGACAAAGGTAACTAGAAAATAACTTCAGTGCTGTATTCTAATTTTGAAATTTGATGCAGAGCTTTCAGCCCCGTCTTCCTTTGAAATGAAACCTATCCTCTCTTCTGCTGCTCAGGTCGCTTGAGCAAGGAGGATATTGAGCGTATGGTCCAAGAAGCGGAGAAGTACAAGGCTGAGGATGATGTACAGAGAGAGAAGGTGGCTGCCAAGAATGGTCTGGAGTCTTATGCTTTCAATATGAAGTCCACTGTTGAGGACGAGAAGCTGAAGGGCAAGATCAGCGATGAGGACAAACAGAAGATTCTGGATAAGTGTAATGAGGTCATCAGCTGGCTGGATAGAAACCAGGTATGAGTTTGTGCGAATCTGTGATTAGAAACTTCAAGAAAATGATCAGCCTGCAATTTAACTCGTGTTGGACTTCCTCTGTCGTTTTCTTTTCTGCAGACTGCAGAAAAAGATGAGTTTGAGCATCAACAGAAGGAGCTGGAGAAGCTGTGTAACCCCATCATGACCAAGCTGTACCAAAGTGCAGGTGGCGTTCCAGGGGGAATGCCCAGCGGCTTCCCCGGAGGTGGTGCTGCTCCTGGAGGAGGAAGCTCCTCTGGCCCCACCATCGAGGAGGTTGACTAGATGAGATCTTGAACAGATGTGCATGAGTTTGTTCTCCTTGTTCTTGTGACATTCATGAGGATAATGCCATTCATGTTATCACAGCACTATCTTAATAGTCAGAACCATTAACAGCCATGCCCTGGGGATTGCTACAGTTTTTTTTGTATGTCAGACTTAATGCGGCACCTACACTGTGACTTTATTGGTAAAATGTCTTTCTTGGCAACTAATTTCCTTTCAGTTAAGCTAGGTAACATTTGCATTCCCACAGTATTTTTCTTGGTTGGTATAAGAAGCTGAAATTTCTGCTTGTTTCACAATTAAATAGCAAAAGAAAACTAAAATTTTGATTTTGAAGTCCTTAATTCATTATTTTTTTTCCTGTACAAATAAAACCCATTATGTAGTGTTTTTCAAGACATGGGGCCTATTAATGGTTTCATGCTATTCTCCTAATCAACAGGTGACTGTGATGCTCCAGCAGCACCTGAGGACACATTGATGTGGCTTTGAGTGATTATGTGACTTTGACCCACATGTCAAAACTCTTCAACTGCCTCTAAATAAGTGATAGCAGTTTTAAGGCCAGTTCACAATAACAGTTGCCTCAACGTGTGTTTTATTGTAAAGACCTGCAATATCAGTGAGAAAACCCCAACAGCCAGACGATCTTCTGTGAACAAGCATTTGATGAAAGTGGGAAGGAACTCCATTTTAACAGGAAGAAACAAAACATAAGGTATGGGGGAGAAAAGAGAAGAGAAAATTGAATGACATGCAGTGTCAAGATGAGTGAAAAGAGGTTGGTGGAGAAGAAATGCATTCCCCCTGCAATCTGAGCCTATAGCAGCGTAATTAAGGTATGATTTAGGGTCACCTGATTCAGCTCTAACTATAAGCTTTATCAAAAAGGAAAATTTTAAGCCTAATCTTGAAAAGTAGACAGTATATGTTCTTCCAAATCCTAACTGGGAGCTGGTTCCACAGGAAAGGGGCCTGGTATCTGACGGCTCTGCACTACAGGTAAGCTATCAGTCAAAGAGCAAAGTGCTCTGTTAGGAAAATGTGCGAAGTCTTTAAGATATGATGGGGCCTGATAATTCAAGACTTTATGTATAAAAGAATTTTAAATTCAAGATTTAACAAGGGGCCAACATGGGGGGAATACAATCTCTCTTCGTACTCTGTATTGTCAGTACAGCATTTTGAATCAACCAGAGGCTTTCCAGGGAGCTTTTAGAAAAGCCTGTTATTAATACATTACTGTAGTCCAGCCTAAAAGTGCATGCATGAACCAGTTTTTCAGCATCACTCTGAGACAGGATGTTTCTAATCAGGGCACTATTGTACAGATGAAAGAAGGCAGTCCTACATATGTGTTTCTAATGTGTATATTAAAGGACTTAACCTGATCAAAAATGACTCCAAGATTCCTCATGGTGTTCGCTGGAGGCCAAAGTAATGCCATCCAGAGTAAGGATCTGGTTAGACACCTTGTTTCTGAGGTTTTTAGAGTTTTGTCTTTAAGACATGTTTGTAGTTTAATTAATATTTGTCATCTGGCATCATAGATACAGTAAATATAGCTGGGTATCAGCTGTATAGTAGTGAAAATGTATGCAGTGTTTTCTAATAGTATTGCCTAAGGGAATTATGTATAACGTGCACAGAACTATGTGGGTGAGGAAGACTCCCCATTCACATGCACAAACTAGAATTTGTCAAGTAAATATGATTCAAACTAGCACAGAACATTTCCAGTGATACCAGCAGTATATTCTAGTCAATGTCATAAAATCTTAGAATCAGTGGTTCTGAATGAAGCACTGAGGTCTAGCAGGAAAAGAGATGAGTCCAATGTCAGAGGCCATCAGAAGACCATTAGTAACCTTCACTGGTGCTGTTTCTGCGCAATGATGATCTCGAAATCTTGATAAGCCATTCCTCTACAAATGACTGCATTTGTCATTTTATGAAAACTCTTCCAAGAATTTCTGGGTAGCACATCACAACATTTTTCCTACAGGTCAAGTACTGAATACTGCTACAGATGTTTTCCATTGAGAGGAGATGTTTGAGTGTGACAAGTTTACATGTTGATCCTTAGCTCTATCGGCTCCAATACTGTTGTAATAGCAGTGTACTGTACATGAAAACATTCCATGTATAGTGAAAAAAATGGGCAGCAAACCAATGTTTTTGACATTTATTTTCCTTATTCATGAGTATTTTGGTTTACAGGAAGTTGTTGGAAGTTTCATGGTGGGGGGATTTGGTTCCTCTTGGCCACATATTTTGGACCAGTGCTGGTACAAGTGTGAGAATGTACATTATGTTGAAGTGTTTGGCAGGTCAGCGAGAGTTAGAGTTTCTTGGGCATTCGTGCATCCTGTAGGCACACATGTAGAAGATACCTAAAAGAGATTAATATGAATATTAGTGAGAGAAGTTTTAGAAAGAAATGCAGCCTGAACAACAATAAAGATCTATACCTGAGAAGAATGTGAGCACCACTGCCACCCAGCCCATTATATAGGACCAGGAGAATCGCCAGCTGCCATAGCGTTTGCCATAATAGTTCACTGTCACCCCCGTGTACACAGCCATCGCCAGCAACACAAAGAAGCCTACGCAAAAATATTAAAACCATAAATGAAAAAATAAATCTTCACTACATCAGAACAGCATGTGTATGACTACAGATGAGGAGCTTACAGGAAATAAAGAAGAGGATGCCAGCTGCAAATGTCTTGTCAAACCCATCAAAGGAGGAGTAGTGGATGAAGGCCATGACACCAATCACAATGCCAATGAAACAGGCCAGCAGGGAAAGAATCATGAAGGCCCGGGTCGCATCCCAGTATGCTGTAAATGAGAGCGAGACAGAACAGACTTATAAGCACTAAATGCAGAATTTATTAGTACTTTTATTCCATGTTACACATCCAGTTCATATCATTCGTGGTCCATTGTCACGTTTATTCTCATCTAGGAGACAGATCTAGAGTGCCATCTAGTGTTTGGCAAAAGATTTGACGAAATAAAGAAAATGAAACTCTTGGCCTGTATGTCTGGTGCAAAGCAAAGCACAAGCTGTCCCACAAAAGTCTGGAAAAAATGTATGTGCTTATATGAAAAAATCTTATATACAGGTTCCACACAAACACAGATTTCTTGGTAGCATTTACATGCCAGTAGCATGATTTGCAACTTATTTAAGCTGAAAGTATATTTTTTATCACCCTACAGTATAGAGGACTAAAGCCGCCAGAAACAAAAATAAATAAATGAAACAATAAACTATTCAGTGGAGAGGTTAATATTACATGAAATGAATAAATCATAATTATATTTCTGTATGAATTCCTGCTTTATTAGCAAACAGAAGCCTCGTTCAAACTCTGTCATGGTTCAACTTGTTTTTTTTTTTTTTAGTTGATCAACATCAGATTCAAAAGCGTTTTCCTGCAGTCAGGACATCTAGCTGAAAATAATGCTGTTGGTCCAAACTGTCTATTTTTGTGTATGCACACATACACAGTAAGTTAAATGATTTTATGTCTTTGTAAATAGAGATAAAATGCAAAGGGAATTCATACAAAAATAAATATATAAAAACATCCATCAATTTTCTTAATAATTTAGGGTGCCTATCCCAGGGAGAAAGGCAGGGCAACCCTGGACATATTACCAGTCCTTTGAAGGGCTAAATAAATAGATGCGTAAATATGGAATTAATTGCAAAGATAAATAAATACAGAAATGAAAGCAGAATTTTATTTATGCTACATTTTACAATTAATTCACACATTTATCTTTGATATTATTGCAGCATTTAATATGATGTTAATTTATTCACTGAGGCTTTTTCTTTGGTTTTTGGGTTTTTTTTTTAATTTTTAATTTTGGAAGTTTTGTTCCTTTGTACCCAATGAACCTCCAAGGGAAGTAGCCCAAGGCTAAACAGAGTTATTGACTGACTGTCAGCAAACTAACAAATATAACTGTCTGCACACGTGCAGTGTCATGTCAGCCAGTCTTACCAATACTGTCTGTGTGTGTCATGCATTTTCCAGGCACACAGTACCGCCACAGGCCCTGGTGCATGTAATTGCTGGAGTGACGATACTGCATCCAGTAGTCAGTTGCCGTGGAGACAATGAGGAGTATATTTCCAACTCCAGCACAGAACAACCCTCCTCCCATGAAGCTGTACATCCTTCCAAAAGACACTGACTGGCACAAGGAGAGAAAATAGGTCAGGGCTTCACTACATCTGGCCCCGGCTATAGCAATTAGAGCAAGTACTTGAGAGGTAAGGCAAGGTATGAATAAAACAATATCTAAATACATTCAGCAGGATGCCCCAAATGTATACACACACACACACACACACACACACACACACACACACACACACACACACACACACACACACACACACAGACACTCCCGT